>CABHPR010139195.1:0-16185 GCA_902168415.1 Peromyscus melanophrys | reverse complement strand
GCGCATGTGTATGTGTCTGTCTTTCTGTCTGTGTGTCTGTGAGTTTTTTTTGTTTAATGGTTATAATCTATTTGTTTTTCATTTTCAACTTCCATGACTACATGGAAACCCCCTTTTAAAGCCTTTCTTCTCATATAGAAAGCACCATCTGGTACTTCCTCATCTTGTTTGGGGGAGAAAATATTTATCTTTATGATAAAACATTTTCAAAAATTGTTTAATGAGCTGAATGTGGTAGTGTACCCTTCCAGCACTTGGGAGGTGGAGAGGTAGGAGAATTGTTAGCTCAAGGTCATCCTTAGATACATACATAGAGTTCAGGACCAGCAAGACTTCTCAAACTTAGGTATTTCTAGGAAAGTCTTAATACTCATAACTCCATTAATTAGGAATTATTGCAATTCACTTGATAACATTAATAGGCTAGTACTATGTATTAACCACTCTAGTGGGGATAGTAGGGAAAAAAGTCTTTACTTTGTGGAGCATATTAGCTCTTATGTAGTTACATTGTAAATGAACAGTCAATCTCTGTGTGCTTTAATTATCTTATGTCCTTAACAACCAAGTAGAGAAACTACACAAAACTTTAGCAATCCATGAGTAGGAAGTCAGGATGAATTGCTTTCTAATTCTAAGCCCTTGAGTGTTGAGGGAAATGTATATAAGCTATTAAGTTATATTAAGTAGCTTTGATAAAAGATTACATTTCTTAATGGCTGGCTTAGATATTTGAGCACTCATAAATTTTTTTAACGTGGGTAGAAATAACCTGCCTCCTTGAATTTTCCTAAGGTACAAAATAAAACCAGCTTTTTCTGAAGAGTGGAGGGAAAATACTTAAGAAAAGTTCTGAAATATTGTTCAGTTAAAATTTCTGTAAGAGCGTATGAAAGTGTATTTAAAAGAGTGTGTATCTTAGTTTTCTGTTGCTGTGACAAGTGCCTGAGGGAATTGTTTTTTAACTAGGAAAGGTTTGTTTTGGCTCTTGGTTTTAGAGTTTCAGTCCATGATCCATTAACTCTGTTGCTTTGGTTGAGACAGCACATCCTACTGAGATTACATGGCAGAGCCCAAACCACTTACCTTGTTGTCAGGGAACAGAAAGTAAAGAGTGACAGGAGGCTGGTGTCTCAGTAAGTGCCCCAATTCCTCTTAGCCTCTCTCCTTAAGATGCAACTACCTTAGTGCACTTTACTACTGAACAAACTCAAACCTTTGTGGACATTTTGAAATCCAAGCTATAACATACATATATTCTGTCTTATTTGCCAGGAAGTAAGGAAATGATGGAAATCAAACAGAAAAGCTATGTATCATGGGGAAAGAGCATTTCTACTGTTTTGGGGGAAAAGCTGAATCTATGATAGTTTGCTATGTCAGTGGGCAGTGAGAAGTAGAAACAGGGACAGGGCAACATCAAGGTGAAGAGGCTCAATGGATAAAGGATAGGAGTTAGAATCTCTGGCATCTGTGTGAACACTGGGTAGATGCAGAGGCTGACACAATCTTAGCCCTTGAGAGGTAGTACATGCAGTGGATCCCAGGGCAAGCTGGCTAGCTAGACTAGCAGAAAATATAAACTGTTCAATGAGAGGCACTGTCTCACAGTGGGGTCCAATTGAGGAAGGCACCCAATGCTTACCTCAGGCCTCCATTTGTATGTGTGAACAAGCAACTGTATACACGTGTGCCCATATGCATGAGCACATGCATGCACCACACACATAAAGTTAGGTGTAACTTATAATAATACTGTGTCATGAATATTGGAGGAAAGTATTTTTAAATGGTAGATTATAGTTAATGAAATAATCATACTAATTTTCATGTTTTATAGAATATATTCTAAATTTCATCAAAAAAGGATGGAAGAACTAACTGAAGTTGGCCTCCAGAATTTTTTCAGTCTTTTCCTACTGTTAGCAGCTGTTGCAGAGATAGAAGATGTAGCAAGCCATGTTTTAGAGCTCCTTCGTTTCCTCAGGCCTGCCTCCATGGCATCTCATAGAGCCCTTGTTTGGAAGGGTCAGATGGCGTTCCTCCTGATGTATGCACAGAAAAATCTGGACATTGGTGTTTGGGCCGAGAAATTGTCATGTGAGTTCCAAGAGAAAGCGAAGGAATTCTTGGTATCTAAGAATGATGAAATGGTGCAGAGACATACTCTATGGACTCTTCTTTCCATCTATATTGATGGCGTTCAAGAAGTATTTGAGACCAGCTGTTGCTTATATCCTTCTCATGAGCATCTTCTCAATGATGGATTTAGCATGTTACTGCGAGCCTGTCGGGAATGTGAACTTAGGACAGTGCTGAGCTTTCTGCAAGCTGTTCTGGCCAGAATCAGGTATGTTTTCTAACAGAGTGCTGATAAGCTTCACTTTTGAGATACCTACATGCAAGTGTAGATGAAAGAACTTATTTTTCTACTACATTGCCATAAATCATTAGTTTTCAAATAGTTGAATTATTATTATTATTATTATTATTATTATTATTTGTATTAGAGAGAGAGAGTGGATGAGGGAGCATGCACATTCTGTGATGTATATATGGGAGGTCACAGCACAACTTTCAGCGGTCCTTCCACTAGAGAATCTGGGGATCAAATTCAGATTATCGGGTTTGCACAGTAAAGACTTTTACCTCCTAGCCATCTCTCTATCTCCCACATTGTACTCTTTTTTTTTTAAAACAATATCTTTAAGTTATAGCTGAAAGATTATTTGTAATCTCAAAACTGCCTCAATATTTCCTTCTGAGTGCATATTCTGAAATTAACATGTTGTTTTTCAGTAGAAATAACTTACACAAGGCTTATGTGTCTAGGTCCATACAAATTGTCCAGATATATTAATTTACAGATATACTCAGAACACAACTTAATGATAAATACAAACTAAAGTTTTAATATTTATTGCATTTATGTCATTTTGTAAGTTTTACTTTTCGAGTATGTGGGGTTTTTTTGTTGTTTGTGTCTTTTTTTGTTTGTTTTATTTTTGGTTTTTCAAGACAGTATTTCTCTGTGTATCTCTGGCTGTCCTGGAACTCGCTCTGTAGACCAGGCTGGCCTCAAACTCAGAGATATGCTTGCCTCTGTCTCCCAAGTGCTGTGATTAAAGGCATGAGCCACCACATTCAGCTGAGTATGTGTTCTCAATAAGTTAAATTTATCACTGTGTGGTCACTGTTGCTGAAAAGTTGGCTAGAATTTGTATGTAGAAATATGGTTTTAGGGGCTAGAGAGATAGCTTAGTTGAGAGCACATACTACTTTTGCAGAGGACTAGAGACAAGTATAAGCACAGCTCCAGGGGCTCTTATACCCTCTTCTGGACATCTCTGTCACCTGCATTCACATGTGCACATATCCCCAAACAAATAAACAGAAGTTTACCTAATTAATATGTATAATTTTATTTGAGGTCGTATCTGCAGATAGTGTAGAAACTGCCTTCTTCCTAATATTACCCTTAGAAGGTCAGTTTAAAAAATTTCAAACATGCAATACCAGTTTGTAGCTTCCTTGATTTTCTTTATCCTGATTTATGTAAGTTTTTAATTGCCACTAGTTTTTATATGTTTGTGCTTAACCAGAGGTTTTCATCAGTAGTTATTTCCTTACCTCACCAGTGTTAAGAATATTCAAGCAAGAATGTTAAAAAAATTTTCAGATACTTTGATGTGTGGATAGACTGATAAGTAAATTAATAACCATTTTCATAATAAAAACCTTTAATTATGGATCTTTGCATAGAAATGTTTTTGGGGTCGCAGAATATATTAATAGATTTTGTTTTATCTAACAAAGACTAATTTCATTTTATTTACTCATTTTTTTAATAAATAGTGAGTGGCATTTCCCTGTGCTTTCTAGCTTGACTGGAAAATTCTTTCTCATTCTAGTTTTAGTTTGTCTAAATGTGCTTGTCTAATGTAAAAACAAACAAACAAACAAGAGGAGGAGACTATTCTGAACTGTATTGGTAATTGGGACCTGCTGTCCTTGTAAGATTTAAAACATAGGAGTAAGAAGGAAGGCAAGAGTTGTGCAGCATCTTAAAGAAGCAGTCAAAGAAAGAAAGTAGCATAATCAATTTATTTTCCTGCTTTTCTGTTTAAGATGACTAAGTGCCTTTTAATCCTAAATAATTTTATTTTAAATAGATTTGAGGGAGGTGTTTTGAGAGATTAAGACAGAGTCTAGGCTGGGATGACCTCAAACTCATTATGTAACTGAGGCTGGCCTGGACCATCATTTTATTCCTCTAACTCTTTCCAAGTGCCGGGATGACAGGTGTGTGCCGCCGTGCCTGGCTTTACATAGTTTTTAAGCAAAGGTTCGTAACCTGTAAATACTCTTACTCTAGCAATTTTACTTGTGTTGTAGAAATGATCTTTGCCTTGTGAACAGGATGTGGTAAAATATGTTAAGTCTCCTTTACTCTAGTTAAGTGGTTCTCAACTAGGAATGAGTTTGTCCTTCAGGGGATATTTGTTAATGTCTGCAAACACTTTTAATTATCACAGCTAGGAAGCTGCCACTCACATTTAGTGGGTAGAGGCCGCCATGCTACTAAAGTTCTAGCAGTTCACCAAGAAAATCCCACAGCAGAACTCAGCAGTACTGAGGCTGCAGAGCACTGCTCTAGTTCTGATTCCTGAGGACGTTTCAGGGGGTTTCTGCTAGTCATACATTTGAAGCATTTATGATCTTTGTTTAAAAACTTTCTTTGTTCTCTTTGAATAGTACTTTCTGGGCAACTTTTTATGTTGATGTGTGCAGACCTACCTAATTCTTTTTAAAGACTACTTAGTGTTTCATTATACAGATGTAGCATGCCTTATTCGCCTGTCCCTATGATGAAATTTATATTATTTACCATGCTGTGTTATTATCATAGCACTTTTTATTTAACCTTTTTATATATGCATGCATCTGTGTACTTGAAGAAGTGTATCTGCAAATTAACTTCTAAGACTGAGTTGGCTATGTGAGTGTTTTATATGTGAATGGATATTATTGAGTTTTCTTCTTTTTCATGTTTAGATCACTGTAGAAAATTGCATAGAAAATGTTTCTAAGATAGAAATAAAACTGAATTTAGAGGGAACACAAAAGAAGGGAAACAAAGCTTACTTTGAAGTTTGGAGAGACTTCAAAAATGGAATTTGCAGGAAGCTAAAAATTTTTTAAATGATTTTTCTTTTCTCTACTTGATAGTTATCTATTAACATTTGTTTGAATCTCCTTACTGAAACTTTTCTTGGTAATTCTGTAAAAGTACACTGGGTAGGCTAGAGAGATTTCTTAGCAGTTAGGAGTACTTGTTCCCTTGGAGAAGACCTGGATTCGATTTCCAGCATCCACATCTTGGCTCACAACCATCTGTAACTACAGTCCAAGTGATCACATGCTCTCTTCTGACATACATGGACATCAGGCACATACATGGTACATAGACATATATGCAGGCAAAACATTCATACAAATAAGCCATAAAAAATAAAGTAATAGGAATACAAAGTAATTCCTGTATCTTTTAAAGATTTACAATTTACAAACACTATCTTCTTTATTAACTCTTCCATTTCTATTTATAGATAAAAATGGAATTACAGACATGTTTATCCTATTAAATTTCGGAATGAAGACTGGTTTCTTACACTGCACTAGCTGTCTTCTTATGCTGTATTCCCCTACTCACACAGCCAAACTAATGGCATCGCTTGTGTATTGTTTAGCAATGGAAAGTACTTTCATAAGGAAAATCTGTATCTTGTATGCAAACCTGAAATTACCATTGTGTGTATACATCTTTTTTTTTTTTTTTTTTTTTGCTACTGAATAAAGAATAGTTGCTTATTGGAGACATTTGATTGTCTTGTTTTAATAATTTTGCAGTTTATGAATCAGTAAAATGAAGCATGGAGACATGTAAAGTATATTTAACAAAACATTTGTCTGATTTATTGGGGTCACATCAAAAACCTCAGTTTCATTTTTGTGACCAAAACAAAATTCTGTTCTTTAAAATTGAAATGAGTAAATTATTTTAGCATTAAAACTAAACTATTTTAAGAGTTATAAAAATACTACTTTAAAAGTACCTTATTAATGTGACTCTTAACCACAAGAGTCTGGATAAGGAGTGTTAGGGAAATTTATTAGGGTAAATTCGTTGAGGAAATACACTCAACAAATACAGAACAGGACCCTGTGACCTTCTCCCTTACCTTTTAAGAGGTCACCTACAAAGGTAAGAAGCACCACCTATTTCGGGCTCTATAGTCCAAGGTCATGGGCAGAGCAAATACCATTACACCTTATGAGCTGTGATTGTCTCTTAACTGGGAGTACTGTTCTGCAACCCAGAGAAGACTGTAAGGGATGCAGGGAAAAAGCAAACCCAAACACAGTATGGATTATAGATGAGGTGAGGCAGAGTTACATTGATGATAGTAATTGTTCTTAACTGGTTCTGGATTGAGTTGTAGGTTTGCTGTACTCTGGAGCAAGGTGTGTGCCTGTCTGTATGTGTGTGCATGTGTATGCTGTTTACTTTTTAGACCAGCCTATGAAAAAGACATTAATTTCTCATAAACATGCATTTTTTTTTACTTTTTTTGTAAAATTCTTTTTAAAAACATACGTGCATGTACATATGAATGCACATTAGCAGAGGCCTGAGTTGGAGCTAACACAGTTGTGAACTTGGACCCTCTGGGCAGCACTCTTAACCGCTGTGTTAGAACCGTAACTGAAAACGAATGTCATAAAGAACTTAGAAATCGTATAAACTGATGTCAGAAATGGAAGAGCTTTGAAAGGAGTCTGAGGTTAGTGGGTGAGCAGGGTGGCCATACTGCTCTTACACTGTAGGTCTGTTAACTTGTACATTTCTGAATCCTCGATAGTAATTTGTGCACATCTGCAATTAAACTGTGACGTGGATATTTTCATTTTAACACTTTCAACATCGATATGGGCAGTGTAGACAAGCATTTTCTTTGGAATATTTGGTGTAAGTCCCCCAAATCATGTGTAATTGTTTACTTTAAAAAGAAAGGGCAGGGCATATTTTTTAAAAGTCCTTTGATTATCTGAACATGGAGATTTGTTCCTGATTTCTTACTACAAAGTCTATAATTTTGTTGAAGAACATTTTGTAGCCATACTTGAATTACTCTGTCTACTAAAAATACTATAGAAAAGCTCAGAACATTTTGGATAGTTTTTAAAAATTAGAGAATAGGCACCTGTTCTTCCTGCTTTAGAGCTGAGAACAAAGCTAAATTCTTTGACTTTTGATTTAGGTAAGGAAGATGGATTACATAGATTGATGATATTTATTCTTGGCTGCATCCCTGGCCAAGGGAAAGGATGAAGTACTTTACCTTAACAATCTCCTCTGTTTTCAAATT
Source organism: Peromyscus melanophrys (assembly GCA_902168415.1). Classification (NCBI taxonomy): domain Eukaryota; kingdom Metazoa; phylum Chordata; class Mammalia; order Rodentia; family Cricetidae; genus Peromyscus; species Peromyscus melanophrys. The sequence continues at coordinate 8,755 of CABHPR010139195.1, read as the reverse complement.
CAGATGGGAATAAGGTACCAGCCCTTGCATAAATGTGTGTGCAGGGTGTGTGTGTGTGTGTGTGTGTGTGTGTGTGTGTGTGTGTGTGTGTGTGTGTGTGTGTGTGTTGACTAGGTGACTTTAATAACTGTATGACAGAAATGATAGAATTAAGATTACTGATTAAAGGAAGAAGCAGCTCCCACTAGGCTGTTAAGCAATAATAACTTCATATGCCACTTTCTGCTAACTGAAGCTGATGGCTCACCAGAGCAATCTTTATTGCTGATTAAGTAGCATTGCAAAAATACTGACTTGGTTATGTTAACTAAATGCCTCTGTTTAAAACTCTAAAAGTCAAATAGGTCTATCAGTCATCTTAGTATTTTACATTTCCTTTATGATCACATTTCTAGTTTTCTCTTGCTGTTATTTGAGGTTAATATAAAAATGGCAGCCTTTCATTTGTGAGTAGGTATAGCTGAAAGCTTTTCTTTAATTATATCCATTCGGCCTGCTATAGTTAAGGGTCTGTCAGCATTTCCATTATAAACCTCTATTTTCAGGTTTTCTATGAAAATTAGCTCTGGGCAAAAACTTGACACATAAGGCCTCATGGGATTGTTCCTCCTCCCCATCCCCTTTTTTCATTTTTACTGATGTAAGGGTGAGTGGTTTCAAAATGCCTTTTGGCACCTACAAATATCATTTTGAGTTAAAAAAGAAACAATAAATTTTTAGGCTTTGTACTTGTTTGTTCTAACACTTAAGGGAAGTTGTGGACTTAACGAATTTGAGCCAAATGGATATTGATCAGCTGACATCCTATTTTGTATTAAACAAGAGCCTAGTTTCAAAGTGTAAAGGTATTAGAGAGTTTGCCTACAATGCTAAATGTTGAGACTAAAGTATATAGCTCAAAAGAGGTGATTACAGTTTTTGTGATATGGTTTGTGTATAACTCCCTAGAAGATTAAGCCTCTTTTCCCTGGCCTGAAAATACATTTTGAAAATAGACTTACTTTTAAGTCCCCCTTTCCCCACCTCTCCCCATGAGGTTAGAGGTCATCTGTTTGTTGTTTAACTGTCTTGGTATTAGAGGAGGAGGGTGTGTGTGTGTGTGTGTGTGTGTGTGTGTGTGTGTGCGTGTGTGCGCGCGCGCGCGCGCGCGTGTGCATATGTCACCCACACATTTAGATATATACTTGTTATTTTCCTCAAATATTTTCCGTGCTTAATACTTTTACTGGTGTGATAACATTTATTATAAGCAAAAGTTTTCTTTTTCTTTGCTTTGGGGAGAAAACTGGGGCTGCCTGATTCGGAAAGTAGGTAGTACAAGAGGAGGTACTCTCCTGAGGATGTGCTATGCCATATACTGTGCATTTCAGGGGAAGTAGGATGAACACTGGACAGCATGCAGGCTTCTTATCATTTATTGAATGTTCTATTCGTGAGGATGGACTGCAGCTGTAATTACTAAAAAATAGTTTACTACAAGTAAATCTGATTAGGTAGAACTTTTAAAATAAACTAAGTCATTTTTTGTTTGCTTATATTCCAATTTGCCCAAAATGCCTCTATGTAAATTTGAGGGTAGTATTGTAATAATTTGGGGGAGGGCACAGAAGAATGCTCCACAGAGAAACATATTGCCAATCTATGAGAAATTAAGTCAAGATATGGCAGCTTTGGTTGCTTCAGAGGTGGCACAGGTATCTCAGAGGGAATGTAATATAAAATTAGTTAGTATTTAGTGAATTTACAAAAATATAAACTACATAAATACATTTTTATGTCATTAAGTATTTCATACCTCTTGTAGCTGAGTTATAAATACTATAAATTAGTATTTTGACCATATATATACGTTATGGTACTAGAATTCTACAGTATATTTGACGTACATATTTTGTAAATTCATGTAGTAACACAAACTACATTCTATTAGCTTAGCAATATTTGCTTACTTTTTTGTATTTTGCTGAAATAGATTATTTATTTTTTCATATATAGGTATTAATGTCTGGATCATTTGTTGAATTATCAATGAGATTTGCTGTATAGATAATGCATTTTCCTGCATCAGAATAAAAGATTATATAAGAGAAAAATATTATATACCCATATCTTTATTAGCAGAGGTTTTTTTTTGTTTGTTTGTTTTTGTTTGTTTGTTTGTTTGTTTGTTTTTTTTGTTTTTGGTTTTTTGAGACAGGGTTTCTCTGTGTAGCTTTGTGCCTTTCCTGGAACTGGCTCTGGAGACCAGGCTGGCCTCGAACTCACAGAGATCTGCCTGCCTCTGCCTCCCGAGTGCTGGGATTAAAGGCGTGCGCCACCACTGCCCGGCTTGGCAGAGGTTTATAAATGAAGGATTAAATAGTTATTTCTTTTGGGTATATGTATAAGAGTGGAATTGTTGAATCATGCTGCTTAACTTTTTGAAAAAATGCAAAACTATACCATTTCTTCCTTCCATATTAACAAGATGTGTCATAACACCAACAGATCACAGTTGCTACATGACTTTTCTGTTGTGATCTTGGTGGTTGTTAGGTGCCGTCTCACTGTGATGCTGTCTGCAGTTCTCTGGAAACTAATGATGCTGGACATATTTTCATGTGATTATTACTGTAATGTCTTTGAATAAATATATGGATTTTGGATTAAAATGACCTTTTGCTCATTTTAAAATATTTTGTTATTGAGTTATATGAGCTGTTTATATAGCCTAGATATAAGACCCATGAAATGTATGATCTACAAATATTTTCTCCTTTGATTTGACTTTCATGCTGTTGTCCTTTGTAGTGTAAAAGCTTATATTTTTGATAAAGACCTGTGTTTTGTTGTTGTAGCTTATATTTCCTATTCTCTTGTTGCCCTTACCTTCTTGAAGGAGTCTGCTTGTATGATTTTAACCTTAGTGATACTCTGGTGGGCATAGCAGGAGAATTAATATATCTCTTGTGGTCTTCAAAGCTATCCACAATCTGGCTTTCCTGACATCAAGTCTTTTTGTGAATCCCCTTTCATTTAATCAATTGAAACTATCTTTGCATATATTTTTCTATCAAAACTTGTTGAATGTTTAGACCAAAACATGGCCAAGGCAATAGAATGAATCTGCACTGAACCAGATGACACCATGTGAGAAGCATGCTTTTGAAAGGGTGAAATCCAAGAATGTAATTGTTAAAACTGGACGTCAGGAATAGGCAGTGCCTCTCACGAGGGCCATACAGGCAGGGCAGCAGAAACAGAAACCATTTCGAGGGATTTGAGGGTAATAGAAAGGTGATTTTACAAATTAATACATGTGAGCTGTAGATGGGAGTCAGAGAGTCTTATGTATGGAAGGTATCAGTCAGTATTCCAGGCAGGCAACAGATGTGTGCTATTGCTTCTGCTTGTAAAAATTCTAGCATGCTTGATAGTTGCTGCAGGGAGTACATACTATAAAATTGAGGGCTTAACCGTTCATAAACCCTCTCCACTCTTATTAACAATACAGTCTTAGGAAAGGACTTCTGGGCAGTGGTTACTGCAGCTAAGAGCAGAAAAACTGGGCTGCAGAGATGGCTCAGTGATTAAGCATACTTGTTGCTCTTGCAGAGGACCTGGGATGGGTTCCCGGAATAAACATGGTTCAAAACCATACCTAACTCAGTTCCAGAGGCTCTGACACTTTCTTCTGACCTCTGTGAGCACCAGGCATGTGCAGGCGTAACACTCATACATATAAAATCTTTTCTTAAAATGGCAGAAAAGTGGTTGGGACAGCACTGACTTATGTCTTATACCTATCCAAAACAAAGGTTGTAATAATCTCTTCATACATGCAATATGTGATGATTTTATTTTTTTATTATTGTGTGAACAGTGTTATCCTTCACTCAAGTGTCTCTGAAATGTACACTTACCTGTGTATGTAAGTCTGTTTCATTTGAATTGCTCTGATGTCATTTTTGCTTTCAACTTTATGATAAAATTATTTTTCTGCAGAGGACATACATTAATGCTAAAAGGTGTTTAACAAATTCAAGTAATACTTTTGATGTGATCTAGTCAAATGAAATCTATAATATTTGTTCATGTTTATTACATGAATGATAGACTGATAGGAGTTAGAAACGTAGGTGTTTATTTAATCATAACCATTTATATTCTGTTATTTTAGTCACCATTTTAATAGGTAATTGTTTGTATTTCTTAGTATTTCCTGTTTATGTAACAGATCTTGTCAGTATCTACAGGAAAGCAGACATTAATGTTGGTATAGTTAGGATGTGGGTTTAATGTAGAAATCTAAAATTCATCTGTTTGCCGCCTAAACATCTATGAGTAGGACTTCCAAAAGATTCTAGGAAATACATTCTTCCTAATACATTGAGAGGTTTTGGTGCTGTTGAAAAGCAAAGCTCACCATGCTTATTGAATGCAGCCGAGTTTTTTGTGATCATTTTTATTTTTGTTTTCCAATTCAGTATCATCAGACTATTCTAATACTGACATAAGGAAGCAGGTAGAGTAAGGGGGCTCTTCCTACTTTGCCTTTGAAATGTTTGAGAACTACCCTGTTGAAGCTGAGTCTAAAGAACTGTTCATCCTAAAAGTAGAAATGGTTTGTATTGGGATTGGATGAGAAGCAAGATACTTGGAGAAGAGTAATGAAAAAATAGAATAAAGAAAATAATCTGTTAAATATAATTTAAGAAAATGTTCCAGAACTGGAGATCCTATGTTGAAAAGCCTGGTTACTCAAGTACAATGTAAGAAAACAGGATGACAACAGGGATCAGATGTGAAATTTAGAGTCTGTGTCCTTTCCAAGAAAAAACATGAAAGCTTCATGAATTCTTCTCCATTATTAGTCTTGGGTATTTTACATTTGCTTTGCTTTTGGTTTTGAAATGTCTAGTTATAGTGTAGGTCATATTTCATATTTGATTCCAATTCCTAGTTCAATTTTGTGAGTATGTATGTGAATGGGACATTAGATTGATATTTTCAACATTGTCCATTCAGGAAATAGAGAAGTGAACCTTTATGAAGTTTTGGGTTTGTTGTTGTTTTCTGCTGCATAAAGTTTATAAAGTTACCAAAATTATGATGGGGAAAGTGGGGTGAAATATAGAAAATGTGCTTTTCATGGTGGCAGAGGAAAAGAGAAAAGAAAAGGGTAGGAAAGGACACACACACTAGATCAAGAGCATTCATTGGGACAGAGGCAAAAGAAATGTACTTTGTAAAGAGGCCACTTGGTTCCTGCTCGGTTGTGTGGGGAGAAGGACATTGTGAGTACTTCTGTACCCACTGGAGTTTTTCTCAGGAGTCAGTGGTAAAGATGTTGAGGTGAGGTGAAAGCATTACCACGTTCTTTGTCTAAACTCGGTTCACTTTAGGCTTTAGCCCTCCCAGATCCTTGAAACTTTAGAGGAAAGTCAGCAATGAGCTCATGGGAAGACATCTTCACTTTACTTACATGGCACCATGCCATGCTGATTCTTCAAAGACATGTTGTCATAATAAATATATTGAAGACCAATGAATCCCTTTTGTGAAAGGTTTGCTAAAATTAGCTCTTCGATTGTGGGATAAATAGAAATTAACTAAAATTGTGACTTTATTAAATGGACTAAACCTAGACAAATTTGGTGAGTTACACTGGCATTGTGACTTGGTTCTACAAGGGAAGTATTCAGTGAAAGCTAGTAAATGCTATAGATATATTGTTTTCACTGATACAATGGTGTGGTATCAGGGAAGGAAGCCGATCTCTTCATTATTCATTCCCATAACTAGTTTTGGATTAATAGAGCCTCAGAAGGCACTAAATCACAAAAACTATGCATTGTAGTTTTAAATATACAAAAAACAATGCTTTCAATATACCTGGCTAGCCTCACTCATTTCTGTTACCCCTCCACAGCTGTTGTCTTTAACATGTGTTTTACAGACAACATCTGAGCACATTTCGTTCTGGCACACGGGTTTACTTGTGCCACCATATTGTTTCTAAGATAAGGCTATTGCCTTATCTTCCCCCATCTGCCTTGTAAAGAAGGGTGAGTAATTGCTTTTTTAAATTTTATTTATTAACATTTTAACAAAATTGAGAACAAATAGGGAGTGAAACTAGCATTTGAAACTCTTAATTTCAATTGTTTCTTCTTTACCTTACAAGATACATATTTTTCTCTCTTTAGGATGTCTCTTGTCAGATTTAAGGCTTATTTAAAATGAAAAGAAAGCTGGAGCAATTTTCTTTATTCCATTTCAGTCTCCTAAGGCCTATTTCCCCCTGGTGAGCTCATAGCAACAGGGGGGTTTAAGGGAATTCAGCTTTCTGCAAATTAATGTCTCACATCATGAAAATTCAGGACTTTTTTTTTTTTTATCTTGAAAAGTAATACAGTGAGTGCGAGTATTATTTCTTGCCAGCGGGTGGAAGATGAATGATTTTGTCACAGTTTTACTGCTTGATGAGCAGTGTCCTGAGGGTCAGGCTTAAGTCTGTGTCACTATGCTGCTCATTACTCTTGAGCTAAATAAGGGCTGATTGGATCTAAATTGCCTAGCACATGGGCCACAGATGAGCTCAGTGAGCAGGGGATGACCTGCTATTCAGTCTGGGAGTAACCCCGGTGTGCAAATGCAGCATTAGAACACCGTGGGAGAATGAGAGGCTACCGGCTGCTGCCAGCAAAAGAAATCGAAATGTAAAAACTCTTTGATGCTGTGATGTTAGAATTTGAAATGTAGGAAGTGACAGGTTGATGGTACTTATCAGCTTTGGCTGGATTAGAGAACAGTGTCATCTTGCTTATATAATGACAGAAGAATGAAGCGAGCAGCTAACGACTGTGCAGAGCAGAGCTACTGCTGTTCCACAGGCAGCCATTGCTGCCTCCTACTGGCCATTTTCCTGGAAACCAGGAAAGGATAATGAAGAGAAAGCTTTCTCTCTTGATTTCCAGAAATCTGGTGTGCTTTTGGTGGTAAAACAACAACAACAACAACAACAAAAAAAACTGCTAGTAGAAGAATATGAAAAGTGGGGTGAAGGGTAGACTTAAAGTCTGATACAATAAATCATGTAAAAAGCATCAATCTGGGGAAATTGGTTGTTCTAGAGTATTCTAGTGAAACAAGGGTTAATAGGTTTATAAAAGGAAAGTACTCCAAATACAGGGCAGGGATCCCCCTTACATCCATCCTGAAATACTGTTCTTTCAGGAGACCTCAGGTGGATGGGTTGATCTCTCAATTATGTATTTTTATCAATAACAGCACTTTACTAACAAGTAATCTTCAGAATCTTAACAGCAGACTACCAACCACAGTGTTAGCACAGTTTGAAATGTACCTGATAAAAATACAAAGTAAAAAAATGCCCTGATTATGTAGAGTATGCTGCATAAATCTGCCTCTAAGGGAGGGGTGGGATGGAAGACAAATGTTTCTCCTATAAGCTAAATTGTTTAAAAAACAAAACCATCAAAATCTCATATTAAGACTGCTTTCTTTCATTTTACTTGTTCAGTTATGACTTTAAAAAAAAGTCAGTATCAGGACTCATGTTTGTGGTATTAATCCAGAAAATGGAGATTAACTCGAAAAGCTATCTGTCACATAAGAATATTACTCTTGTTTTGTCAGAGACAATCATACTTTTCTAGTTCATATGCATTTTAACACAAATAGATTCAATATGACCGAATTAGTGGCTTTTAGTATACATAACCATTCACAGCTTTCCATATCAATGGCATTTACATTATTTTTGATGTAATAATTACATTTTATTACATAGATATACATACCATAGTGGTCAGTCAAGTACATGCAAGCACCACTAAGCAGACTCAGCCGATGTTATTTGTATTTTTATGTGTATATATACACATGTAGCAGTTTTACAGGAAAAGAAGCCATGAGTTTGAAAGGGAGTAGGAGAGCATATGGTGGAGGGAGAGGACATGGAAGCTTTGGAGGGATGAAAGAGAAAACCTGTTCTTATTTGTGAAAAGTTAATGCTTTGTTTGGTTTTTCACTAATTAGATGCAAAGATGTATGGAAAGTATCTTGTGTCTAGGCATACTCTTTCTACTGTGCAGTTACTATACAGCTCCATGGGTGTCATTCATAAAGCATTGCAAATAAGGCTTTGACAGTCACAGACTTGTTTGATTGTATGTGGAAGATATTTTTACATAATTTAAAATATAGAACCTTATGTGTAATTTAAAATATTACTGGGAGCCACAATTTAATTAAACTCAAGGTTTAATTAAATGTGCATGTACTTACACAAATAACTATATACATCCTCTAATTTTTTTTTTTTTTTTTACTACATAGGGAAGCATAGAGTAAAGTTTAAAATAATACTTATTCCAGTTTGTTTATAAGAAGAAAACTTTAGTAATAGGAGTGGTAAGCTTTAGAAAATGTGGTGATACGACTATAAAAGGGACAGTAAATTATTAACATTTCCAAAAGTTAAATTTTGTTTCTTTACCTGTTAATTAATGTACCCAACTTTTTCTTGAGATTATTTTCTTTCTATAACTGTCATATAAAATAGTTTTTAACATAACTTCAACTTTTAAAATTTTAATTAAAATATAATTACTTCATTTTTCCCCTTCCCTTTCATTCCTCTAGATCTCCCACGGCTTCTCCCTCTAGCACATGCAGTGTGCCCCCACTCCTTTCAAATTCATGGCCTCTTTTTCTTTAATTATTATTGTTACATGTCTGTATAAATGCA
>CABHPR010139194.1:49224-60990 GCA_902168415.1 Peromyscus melanophrys | reverse complement strand
TCTCTGTCTCTGTCTCTGTCTCTGTCTCTCTCTCTCTCTCTCTTTCTTCTGGAAGCTTGAGAGTTAATATACAACCTCAGAGCCAAAGCTGAAGTTGGTGCAGCTTATGATGGATGATCTGCATTGGATTTGGTCCAGGGGATTGCAAGAAGGCAAAAAAAGAACAAGACAGAATTTATTCAGGTTTTTTGAAATATCAGTCACTTGAGCAGACAGTTGGTGATGCCCTACTATGTGATGATTGTAGTCAGCCCTCAGTGAAGTCCTACAGCACTGATGTCACAGAACGGGACCCTAAACAGAAGATAATGTGAAGAGCATGTGTGAGATCAGGTGCTATGCTTTCCAGATTTCAAAGCTCCTGAGAGTCCTCAGCACATGTCAGAGCAAATGAGTGTTGAGGATCTTCAGAAATGCCCTTGTGTCTCATCCAGGAGGAACAAACAGGGTCGGCTGTGAACTTGGAAATACGCAGCTACATCCCATGAGATGCAATCTTTTAGTTGTAGAACATTCAAAAGTAAATTTTCATAGGAGGTATATTTCTTTTCCTCCATAGAAATTCATGTAAACACTGGTATATTTAAGATGAGTAGTCAAGAACAGCTACTTTGCAAAATATTGAAGTTAGCCTCTCTAAATGCGGCTTGTCAATCCACAAAACAGCCCCAAACATATTTAATATTCCATTTCTTACACCATGTGGCTAGTGAGCAGGATGAATGATGATTTCTTCCATTGGATTTTAGCAGAAATTAAATTTGTTAGAGTTGAGTTACTGACTCCCCTGGGAGCTAAGGTGAAGCCTGCCAGAAAGGCAATGGAATTGCCTGTTAAAGGAAACTCAATTCTTTATTCATCTTGACTCCAAATGTCATACCATGCATGAGCAGGAGCCAGTCATTAACTAAATCCCTGGTTCTTCACCAACTCTAGTCTGGTCCACATCCATCCATCTGCCAGTGAGAGATGGAGCTTGCATTGGTAAAGGGCATCAGGGAAATTTTAGAGATGGCCAGCTTAAATAACATTTTCCATCACAACATTCTCTTTACATCTCTAAACAAAAACTTTATTTAAATGCAACAGAATGACATTTGAAATGTGAGTGCGTGCATAATTTGTGTGAGTGTGTAAATGCTCACATAACAAGAAGCATTTTGGAGTTACGAATTCTTGTTCCAGACTTTGAAATTAGTTCTATGTTAAGTGGCTTTTGAGAAACAAATAGATGTTCTTAAGCTGCAATAGAGTGATTTTTGATACAGGCAAGTCTAAACGTTACATTTTGTAAAATGGCTTAAGCATCCAGATACAAGGAAATATGTGTCGCTCCTTACTGAATACACAGCACTGCCCAATATTGTTTTGGATATAACCTGAGAAATCCCACAAACAAACCTGATGTTTCCTTACCTTGGACTACTTTATTTACTGAGTTAGTGGTGCTTTCAGGTAATGCAGATGTCTTAATGTGCAAGGCCATGGGGAGGATCTCTGTTCTCCCTGAGTGCTGTGGTTACTGCCTGTAACTTCAATATTAGGGAGGCTGAGACAGGAAGGAGGTCACTACTTTGAGGCCTAGGCTACATAGTGAGATCCAAGACAGCCTGTGTTACAGTGTGAGACACTGTCTCAAAACAGCAAAAATGTAACAAGTATTTTCACTGATTTTTAAGGGTATGTTAGATTAAAGCAGATGAATGGTTGTGGTGTGGCGATAGAGTGAGAAGGATGGTACTCTATGTGAAGAAGGCAGAGGCCATTTGGGTCTGCCTCCTCCCTCACAACTATACTTGAGAGTTCCTACCCTTGATAACCCTTGATTTGTTTATCTTTTTTTTCTTTATAGATTTTTTTTTCATTTTTCTTTATTAAGAAATTTTCTACTCACTCCACATACTATTCAAAGATCCCTCCTTCTCCCTCCTCCCACCCCCAGCCCTCTTTCCCAAGCCACCGCACATCCCCACATTGATTTGTTTATCTTTATCAATGAAAAGTCAGAAATGTCCAAAATTTACTGCCCCAAGAATGGCTAAACCATGCATCATCATCCTAGTTGGCAGTGTGAATCTGGGAGAACAGAACCTGAAAATGAGACAGACTGAAGTCTTATGCAATAGGCAACTTTACTTAGAGCATCAGACAAATTATGTTCTGAGGGTTAAGCAAGGTCACATGAGCAAAATTCACATGAGGTCAAGTTGTATAGAAACTCAAGGACAAGCCCTTCCTGGAAATAGGTATGGTTATATGAGCAAAGTTCAAATGATTTCAAGCTGTATACAAACTCAAGGACAGGGCATGCTTGGAAACATATTTTGAATAATAAAAGATGATGAGTAATCTGAAGTTTAGAAGGAGCAGATGTCATAAGACTCTTGTTTTCTTTGAGTTTTCTCATGAGCTCTCAGAATCCCCCTCACATCATGCTGTGATAGATAATTCCCTGGGAAAGGTCCTCACATGTCCACAGTGATGATCCCCATATTAGCCTGTTCTTTATCAATCTCCCCCAATTCCCTCATCCCTGATACATGCCCTCATGGCATTTCTTGGGATCTACATCTAAAACCTCTCTGAGTCCAACTAAAACATTATTCCAACAGAAAATACCAAATAGAGCTTACACTTTCCTTTCTAGAGGACCTGCCAGCTAGCCATAGCCCAGGATTTTTGGCTTTCCTGGCCTTGTGATGGACGCAGAACCTCTTCAAGTCACCCTCTCCAAAGTTTCTGATTTCTCAGGAGCAGCTGTGCTGTGTCTCCCAGGCATGAACTGAGGAACACATATGGACAAGCAGATGAATAGACTACAGTGTTGTCCATAACACCCCAGCACAGAGGAAGCCTGGGCAAGAGAAGGGGCAGCGCTCTGGGTCTGGATTGCTACTGTGCTCTTGCTGTGGAATTCTCAGGATTTAGGGATGGACTTTAGTAGAATGACATCTGCTGTAAACAGTGCATTATTTTGACAGTGATCTAAGTGATCTTGTCTTTTTCTATCTCACACACAAAAGGAGGGGTGGTTATACATTTATGTATGAGGGCTTTATGGGATTCATATGTTCTAATAGTCAATGTCTTTAGGACAGGCAGACTTTAGATGCCAGGGGTTGTAGTAAAATTCCCTTTTAACTTCTGGCAAGGAACTCTGTGTGCTTGTCCTAAAGGAATTGTGTTTCCATGCCACTTGCTCTAAGCCTCTCCATGCTTTTGGTTTAATGAACAATGAGTCAAACAATGAGCAATAATATTTGGTGTGCTCTAGGTAGAATCATGGATATAGCTACCATAGTTGTATTATGAATACCACCATGTGAAACAACTCACATTTTGTGCCTAACCACAGAGAAGGGCTTGAAATAAAATATGCCAATACATAAAGAGTGAGTTTACTTTGTCAACTTCTCTGGAAATGTGGATGGTGGTTTTTTTGGTTTGTTTGTTTGTTTGTTTGTTTTTTCTACCATTGCACTGTGTAATGTGTTTCTTGGAATCAACAGCTTTTTGAGTGCGTTCTCTGAACATAGAAGAAACAAGGCTACCACTTTCATAGCCACTGGTGATATCACAGAACTGTGCATTGCACATTTGCTCTAAAAGCACCTACATTATTTATAATCACCACAATTTAACGATATAAAGGAAATTCTGGAGGGATTATTCTTAATCAGAGGAAATTTTGTATATTTTAAAGTACCTTCACATTTGTATTAGAGGAACTATTTACGTCAGATATATCTTCAAATCCTAGCAGGAAGGTCGACACTCTAAGGATAGATGGTGTAAAACAGACCGCTGATGCTGTGGGAGGGGTGAAGGAAATTGAAGTTTCAGTTATCTCTCTTTTTTTTTGGTTTTTCGAGACAGGGTTTCTCTGTGAAGCTTTGCACCTTTCCTGGAACTCACTTGGTAGCCCAGGCTGGCCTCGAACTCACAGAGATCTGCCTGGCTCTGCCTCCCAAGTGCTGGGATTAAAGGCGTGCGCCACCACCGCCCGGCCAGTTATCTCTTTAATATAGTTTCTGATCACCACATCAGCAATATTCTCAGGAATGTTATCAACAAATATAAACAACACTTTATAGTTGACATATTTTTCTCTTAGGTGTAATCTCATTTAGTATGACACTAATATGGGTCTTCAAGGATGTAAACACCATTCATTTCAGAATTATGATGGAATCCCTTTGAAAATAAATGTGAATTCTATTCACTAACCTTATATAGGTATGAGGAGAAGTAAAACCTAATATTAAGTAAAGCTAAATATTAATAAAGCTGCTAAAGAGGCAGTAATAAATGCTACCTATACTACATTAGAAACTCCACTAAGTCTTTTGTAGGGATTATCTCATTTTTATCACAATGGCCTTTTCAGGTGAATTTTTTTTCTCATTCAACAAATGAAGAAAATGAGACCCAGAACACTCTGAACTTTGCTCACAGTTCCATAATAATAATAATTATAATCTAAAAATTTAGGCCCTGTCTTACAAGATGAATCTTTATTGTGAAAAAACATGAGGTTATAAGCATTTTGATGAGTGTGATTCTAAATGAAAATCCCTTCCAGAGATTTGACTTTCTTTTGCCATTGTTGCTAAAGAGTGAGGAAGTCAATATAAAGTTTAGAAAGAATAAATGCTTGGTTGGATGATCTGAGGACATGCATGGTCATGTCCTCTTTGATTGTTTTTAAATGAATACAAGGCTTTTCCCTTCATATCTTCGACTGTTTTGATACATCATAGTTGTAAAGAAAAATGTACTACATTTATTTGGCTTCATTGCTTTTCCACCCAGATTTAAATATTTATACCTGAATTTGAACATTTTTTTGTTTCAGAGATACCTCTCCAAAAGTTTAACCAGCTCTCCCATGGAGCATGAATGAGTGTGTGGTGTGTGAGTGAGTGTTTTTTTGTTTGTTTTTCTTTTTCTTTTTCTATTTTGTGTGTATGTGTGTGTGCGTGTGTGTGTGTGTGTGTGTGTGTGTGTGTGTGTGTGTGTGTGTGTGTTCCTGTTCCTGTTCTCAATCTTGCTCATGTCTCTGTTGTGTGATGAGTTCATTATAATGCCATCACTGCCAAACACTAAACCCTATGGAGTTAGTTCGGACTCTTAGGACTGGAAATCATTGCATGTTACTTTATTGGGTAGATTAGAGCTAGCGATGGACAAACGTTAGTAAATACTTTAAACGTGTTTCTATAGAGTCCTATTTCAACTTCAGAAAGGTAGGAAATAAGGCTCGTTGATGAGAGACCTGAAGGATGGAAGTGAGAAGTGAACAACTCACTAACGATCATGGAGTCCTTCCTACACAAATACCCAGAAGCTTCCTCATTCTCAGAATGTGGATATTTGTCTTGGCATGAAAGGCTTTTCAGTTCCACTCCCCCCAAGTTTGGAGAGTTCTCCTCCAGAAGAAAAATGGGTTCTTCAATCATTCTCTGGAGCTCATAGTCAAGCAGCAGGCTGACCTACAGAACAGGTGAAGTTTTTTAAGCACCAGCAACGAACTGAACACAGATGTATAAGGCCAAATAGAACAGCAGGTAGCTGAAATTACAAGTGAAAGTTACTTCTAATTTTGAAGGAGCTTGGCTATAGTAAACATATTCACATTTAAGTGACTCACAGACCTGTCATTGATTCTGTCACATTTAGGATTTTTTATTTTACTAATTTGCATATTCTAAAAATAATACTTGTTTTCATTAAATGTACTGTAATAAAGATGTATTCTTTTAATCTTAAAGTGGACTTGTTATATACTAGTTTTTACTTCCTTTTAGGTTTGTACTACTTCTGCTAAGTAACTGAATGCACAGATGGATTGGTGACTATAGTATAGATAGACAATAACCCAACAAAGGACACATACGAGGTTATCTTTAGTTTCTTTCCCTGTCACTGTGGTAAAATGCCGTGACAACAACAACTTAAGGGATAAAGGTTTTATTTTTCACTTAGAGTTCCAGATGGAATCCATCATGATGAGGAAGACATGGTAGCAGGCAAGAAAGGCATAGTGGAGGGGGCAAAAAATGTCCAGTAACATTGCATCCATACTCAGATAAAGAACAAACAGCAAGTGGAGCTATGCTGTAAAACATCAAGGGCCATCCCCAATGATCTACTCTCTCCCGTGAGACTCCACCTCCTAAAGGTTCCACAATCATCCTTAACCATACCAACAGTTTGGCACCACATGTTCAAACATATAAGCTTGTGAAATATATTTCACATTCAGACCACAACACCAGTAATGTTCTATCAATATGTGTTTCATATCTCATGTATAGAGTCAGTTATTTATAGATGAGTTATACACTAGTAGATACTGTATTATTTTACATGTACTTATACATGCATATTTAAATGTACATGTGCCTGTATTTACATAAAGACAAGATGTTAGAAAAAGCAGAGAAGTTGGCTATGGACTTTCTAGCTCTGATTTCTTTACATGTCCCTCCCTCACTCAAACCTGCCACTTTAGGTCTCCAGTGTGTATCTTAACTGTTCTTTTATCTTTTATTCAATACACAAAGTAGAATTTCTAAAGTTCCAGGTATGACTTAAAAGATGGTCACGTGGTAGTCACAGCCTCTCTTTACTGTATGAGGGGTACTAATTAACCACTCAGCATTGAAGATGGCTACTCTGATTGTCCCATTGTGACTTGAGAACAGCATCTGATATAAGAAAAGAGAGTGGATGAGAAAGATAGCTCATGAAAAGCATCAGCATAAGATGCTCTACAGAGATAGGAAAGTAAGGTGTGTGCATGCCTTTGTCAAAATAGTATTTCTCCAAAGAATTTTCCCATCATGGAAAACAAGAGAAATGCTATCATTAAGTGTGAATAGATACAATGAATGAAGGGTAATTCACATATATGAGTGCAGTTTCATGAATATTAATGATTTTATTGTATGGGTGATGCAATGTAGCATAAAGCATTATTCATTTACTTAATTTACACACTAATTACTTCATTTACTAAAAACTTCTAAATATTATTTTCAGTTTTATTGTGAAGAACTGAGATTGTTGACATAAAATATTTTGCATCACATTTAGCATTTTCCATGATTACATACAATTCCTGATGAATGTCCCTTAGTCGTTTCTATTCAAACATTTTACTGCCATTATAGCAAAGAAAGCAATACATTATTTAAAATACTTTTTTATCATTAATAATTTATACTTCTTGAAATTATCTAAGGAAAAGCCCAATCCTATAATTCATTAGTCAATGTAAAGTTGAAAATACCTTTGTGTGAATACTATCAAATTCAGTTAAACTCTTCTATATCATTAAAAAAAGAAGAAACTATATTCTGGATAATCGCTTGTGCCATTAGAACAATTGTGGAACAGGAAGCTTGACTGCCACCAACAACGAGTATTTGTCACACACAGGCTTGTTCCTTATATATGAAACCAGGGTAGCCTCAGAAGACCAAACTATAAATAAAATATTTTACAAATATTAATTGATATTTTTCCTTCTAAAATCACTCAGCAGCCCAGATTCCCAATAGTTTGAATGTTTTATCCAGTGCAGGTGTATTTATAGACAGAGAAAAGGAGGTGATATCCAGTGAGTGAAGATGTAACATCGAGACAGCCTAATTGGTACAGTGTGAATTTCTTTCATTAGAGCACAGCTGGAAAAATACTGCTGGCTTGAGGTTGAGTATGACCCTGCTCCTTGCTACAGAGTTTACAATCTGTTTACACATCACATTAGGCTACAGCTCACTAGGTACAGAGGAGCTTTTAGGCCAGGTGAAATATGTGTGGAGTCAGCTCTAGATGAAACATAATTCTGTTTAACAAGGCTGTCTTGTTTTGCCTCCTAGTGTTTCCCTGCCCAAACCCCTGTCCATCTCCAAGCAGCCTCAGACTTAGCACCGCATTATCTGTCAAAAAGGGTTTTAGTTGTTACTTTTATGAGCACTCTGTGCACGCTGCATGGCTACACTGTTTCATTGGCTATCTGTGCTCAGAAGGTACATGTTGCTTGGCAGGCAGTCTCTCACAGGGACCTGAGGCAACATGCTGTGCTCTATTTTGATGATTTTTTTTTCTGAGATTTCCCTGATAATTTTTCTTATTCCACAGATACAAGTGATTGATCTGGAAACATTAGATAACCCTCTACCTTCTCCAGAGCCTCCTCCTTGACACCAAAATTGAAGCTTTTACTTAAGAGAGTTGTTTTATATTTTTGATTGTTTTAATATTTATGTTTTTCTTAAATTACTGTTCCAGTTAGTTTCTTCTATCAAGCAGAAGAAATTCTGCTCTTTTCTTTTGATTACATTTTCTCTCAGAATTAGTTCTCAGTTTGGTTACTTTCTAATGTTTGTTTTCCTTCATTGCTTTTATAATCCTGGATTTGTGTCACAGACATAAAGATGCTTTGGCTGGCGTATGTCCAGATCATCACTGACATCACTGAAACATTGTCTTGAAACATTTGGTACTTCTTTCCTTATAAGTGATTTAACAACTTACACACCTCATTTTTAGATAACATACTAATGGCATTTCTGCCTCTGGCCTTACACTAGTATCTGTGTTTATTTCCTGGTAAAATAAACATGCATCTGAAGGATTCTTAATGCCATTATATATCAGGGTCGTAAACAGGAAACTCTGCTCTTGAGAAGCCATATAGATGTCATGTTTCCAAAATGTCTTCCTAAAGTGAAGGCCTATATTAGAGCCAGCAAATGATGAGAGATCAGGCTCCAGGCTCATGGGAGGGAAATATCTCACCCCAGGCATAACATCTACTAAGTGTCAAGTGCAACTAAGGTTCAAAGCTTTCAATATAACATTACCTTCTCAGTTGGTCAAAATGTACTTAAAATATCTCACATTTCTATGCATTTTCTTTGTAGACATAGAGTCCTCATCCTCAAAATAAGAGCTCAATTCCAACTTACACTATGTTTACATACAGTACCTATGTATTCAGTTAACAGTCAAGAAATATTAATGGCCTGGTGTGATGGCATATGCCTTTAATCTCAGCACTCAGGAGGCAGAGGCAGTCGGATCTCTGAGTTCAATACCAGCATGGTCTACAGAGAGAGTTCCAGGACAACAAGTTCTACTCAGAGAAACCCTGTCTCAAAATAACGAAACAAAACAAAAACAGAATATTGGTGGAGGTAAATGAGAACATTCTATAGTGAAATAAATCATTGGTCCATCAATAACATATTTTATATTACTTGCATTTCATATTCAGTAGTGAGAAAAGTACCAAAGTTCAAAGTACATTGAAATGCATATTTTGTATTAAGCAAAAGACCATTATTTATGATAAATTAATATCTCTTTCATTAAGTTAATTCTTCTTAATGGCATCCAAGAGACTAGATAAACATTATATAGGCTGATTGATAAAATAATTATCAAAATGTGAGCAGACTTCAGAAGGGAAAAGACTGCAACAGGATTCATAATCATAACCTTATCAAAATTAGCATTTAATTAAATGTTCTAGAAAATCGAGAAACCAAATGTAACTTCACAAAACATGAATTTCACATAAGGAGAATCTCAAAAATTCTGCTGTTTAAGATGATGTAAAGAATATATTACTTTGGTTCTTGAAGTGAATTTTTAGAATTTGTCTCCTGACAACCCAGACTCCAATTCAGAGAGCAGAGAATACCTGTAGCCTAGGGGTCATGGCAATGAAGCGAGCCCAAGAAGACCCTCTCTGTAGCTACTATTTAATGGAGACATCAAGAACGTTCTCTCTTGTCCAAATAAATGAGAATAATGAGGTTACTTAAAGACTACTTTACATTGAGTGCAGTTTATAATGTTTTCTGCACTGTGCTTTAAGGACTCCTGGTAACTAATTAATACACATGAAAGTCATTATTTATTTCCCTCTCCCTACCCCCAGCTAGGACTACCTTCATGCCTTCTAAAGGTTCTGACAAAGATCCAAGTATTGTCCTGTGTTCTAAGCTTTTTGTTTATCTCTTCTAGTAACATATGAGTTTATGTGCTCCACATTTTCTTGAAGAGATCCATTTTAAAGAGAAAGGATGGATCTGGGTTGTATTTCATCATTATGTTGAATTATGTACAAAGAGGAGAAAACATTTAGAAAATGTTAATCATGTTATCACTGACAAGACATTTTTTACTCTGAACATATTTCAGTTTAAATTTCATGATGTCTTATTGTCTCAAAATTCTATCTAGTCATCAATCTATCTAGACCAGAACAATGCCTCTCTAATGAGCAGGACATGAGCAGTGGGGTCACAGGTGTTCCAGGAAGCCTCTCATTTGTGTCAAGGAATCCAGATTCTTTCTCCTGAGTAGAAATTCCCAGTGGGCCCCTTATATCACGGTACACCTTGACCCAAAGGAAGATGCAGACAACTGCCAAGATCTGGGCACAAAACAGATCCAATTCACTGTGTTAAATGCCAAAGCCAAGCAACTGGTGATTTATGGCTGTAAATTATCCTGCTGTTCATTAGTGGTAATTGCTACTCAACCTTGAAATAAAATGGTAATCAATGTGCTAAAATGAGAACACCCACACTGGCTCCATGCTGCTCACCTGCAAACCTTTCTGCAAGCCTTATATTCCAGGGGAAGATGGATGAGAGTAAGGAAAGCCAGAAGAGTGCAGCTCAGCTTCAAGCCTGCATTCTCTGTTCAGTGAGATAACAGGGGTTTATTTGGATGGTCTCCTAGGCCTCCAGATTGTTTTGGGGAATTGAGCTGTTGAAGATAGGGAATAATAAAGCAATGGAGGCAGCATCTTGAAGAACCATGCCTCAAGTGACTGAAGCTTTCATGAGCCCAGCAGTTCTGGCCTACAGCAGGCTGCTCTGGCCTCCCATCAGAACACAGCCAGAATATCATGCCCTTCTCTTTGCTAGTATGGCACCAAACATCATTAAGGTGCTAGCTGCCAGTCTAATGATCTCCATTTCACAGCTGTCACAATTGTTTTCTTCTAGAGACAACTGCCATGAAGAGAAATGAGTTCTTGACTTTGATGTAATAGTCCCTGGTAGCAGTTGACACAGGAGTTTGAAAGAACAGTATATGCAGCACACTAACTGGTATTTTTCTTTGAAATGCTGGGATCACTCATGTGTTAGTGATCACCAGATTCCCTAATCATTCCATCAGAAAGGAATCAGTTAGTCAATAGCTATTTCAATTTTTCCTGGGTAAATTGATTAATAAAAGTATCTGTTGTAGGGAAGCAAGACTAATTCCCTTTATAGAAATGATTGTCATTCTTTTAGATAGGGTAGTGAATTATCCTGCAGAATTTCATTCATATTTAGCACGGATCAAATGGGTCAACATAGGATGAACACTGTCCTTTCAGTGAGAACAACCAAGGGCAATTAGGATCTCTTTTATGCTTGCTTAATTTAGAGCTATGAATCTTTAAATAGCTCTAAAACATGTGACATAGACCTTTAAAAAATTAATGGACTTGACTTTTTGAAAAGTTTTAGATAAGAATGAAGCCAAACAGAAAGTTTTTAGTTTCTATATACCCCTCCACATTTGTTTTCCTTCTTATTAACAGCTTGTATGGTGCTTTTGCTACTAGTAAGAAGTCTTTATCAATACATTATTCATATTAACTGAAGTTCACAGTTTACACTAGAATTCTTTTAAATAAGTTTGTGTGTGTGTGTGTGTGTGTGTGTGTGTGTGTGTGTGTGTGTGTGT
>CABHPR010139194.1:29812-47272 GCA_902168415.1 Peromyscus melanophrys | reverse complement strand
CTTCCTTCCTTCCTTCCTTCCTTCCTTCCTTCCTTCCTTCCTTCCTTCCTTCCTTCCTTTCTTTCTTTTTTATTTATGGTTTTTTGAGACAAGGTTTCTCTATGTACAGCCCTAGCTGTCCTAGAACTAGTTTGGTAGACCAGGCTGGCCTTGAACTCACAGAGATTCACATGCCTCTGCCTCCTGAGTGCTGGAATTAGGGGCTTCTTAAAACTGGGCCCCAGAAGATTTTTATCTTTTAAAGTGGGCCACACTGGGGATCCAGCTGCTACTCAGCATTCATGTGTTCTGAACTGATCCAGCAGTGGCTTTCCTTCAAGCCATTCACCATTTTCAAAGCAGCAGTTGTGTTTATGGGCTCAGTTGCCCACATGCACTAAGGATTTACAGATGTTCATTTTATTCAGCTTTGTCATAGTGTGAGGAAGAGAGACATATCTCCCAACTTCTTTACATCCAAAAACAAAATTAGACGATTATCTTAGTTAGGGTTTACTATTGCTCTGAAGAGACACCCTGACCACGGCAATTCTTATAGAGAAAACATTTAATTGAGGGTGGCTCGCTTACAGTTTCAGAGGTTCAGTCCATTATGATCATAAAGGGGAGCATGGCGGCATTCAAGCAGACGGCAGGAAGACATGGTGCTGAAGCTGAGAGTGCTACATCTTGCAGGTAACAGGAAGTGACTGGCTGACACACTGAGGGAAGCTTGAGAAAAAAAAAAAAAGACCTCAAAGCCTGCCCTCACAGTGACACACTTCCTCTAACAAAACCACACTTCCTAATAGTGCCACTCCCTTTGGAGGCCATTTATTTTAAAACCGCCACAATGGTCTATGTACTGATTTTTAATAACTAAATGTGCATTTTATAGAAATACAGAAAAAGTTGTTTAATTAAGTGAAATTAATGCCAGTTACAGAATTACAAACTTGAAATATAGTAGATTACAAAAAAGCAAACTTTTTATATTTTACTTGAAAAGTTAAATACCTTAAAAAATTAGTGTAATACAAATTTTCTAATATCTATGCCAATAATATAATTGAATGATCTTGTTGAACTTTTAAAAGAGAAAAGTACAAATACAAGATTTCCTGGATGGGTATTGACTAAACATTTAGTCAATTGTCTTATATGACAATCTACATATTCTTAAAGTTAATATATGCAGTCCAATGTGGGCTAGGTATATAACTTAAATCATATTTACTAAACTTGAAAACAAGCTGATGACAAATTTTATCACAGATATTAGGGGAAATATAAGTACATTTCTAACTTTGTCATACTTTTGTTTTTTCAACATGAAAATTTTACTGATTCTCTGGGAATTTCACATCATATACACTGATCACACTCACTTTCCAGTTCTTCCATGTCTGACCCCCAACCCTTGTGACCTGCCCCTTATTGAAAAGTAAAAATGAAAATAGCAATTAAATGGGAAAAAATTTCAATTTGTGTTATCTATGTACTCACTGGAGCACAAACTCTCAGTGGCCTGCCCCTGAGTCCTATTAAAATAGAACTGAGTCCTTCCCCTCCCACACCCCTGCCAAAATACATCAATTGTGGAGAGCTACACTTCAACATTCCCATCACACTTTTCAAGAATTCTCTTTGATAGCTTTCTGTCTAGCCTGTTCCTCTTTGCTTGGTTTGGGATGGGTGTAGGGGTTGTCACTGAAGCCTTCCATGTCCATCCCTCTCAACTGGGTATGTGCAGTCATTGATATCACAGCAAAAGTAGCCTCCTTGCTCTTCACAGTCAGCAGGAGCATGGATCATGAATTCCATGGATCATGGTTTCTGTTGATGGTACAAACCACAAACACAGCCTAGTCTGCAGTGGAACCACAGACCCAATGGAAAAGACACTCAGAGGCAGGTCAGACCATAGGTATCACCATGGCTCCAGGAGGCATTATAGGCCACTTGCATCAATATTCTCCAGCAGCATGGCCCACAGACATCGACATAATTTCAGGACAACCACATGCACCTTCATGGTAACACAGTCCACAGACATCAACACATACCCTGGCTGCAGTAGAACCATGGACCAGACATGGCCCTCAGAGGCAGCATGGATCTCAATATCACCATAGCCTCAGATGGCAGCACAGGCCACTCAGACCAGAATGGCACCTGGGGCAGCATGGCCCATAGACACGAATATGGATTTAGGATGTCGGCACAGACCATGAAAATCTTCATGATCTTCAGTGGACTTTTGTCATACTTTAATTGAATATACTCAACAAACATTTATTGCTCTGACATGAATACATTTACATTTTAAAAAAAGATACAGAGCCGGGCGTTGGTGGCGCACGCCTTTAATCCCAGCACTCGGGAGGCAGAGCCAGGTGGATCTCTGTGAGTTTGAGGCCAGCCTGGGCTACCAAGTGAACTCCAGGAAAGGCGCAAAGCTACACAGAGAAACCCTGTCTCGAAAAACAAAAAACAAAAAACAAACAAACAAAAAAAAAGGTACAATGTTAAAGTATTGGGATTCCTCTTATCCAAGCTGTTCCAAGTTCTATACCACAGGAAGTTACTTGTTATAGATGATGAAGCCATAGGTCAGAATTGTCAGGCTTAGTTCTGTTTGTTTAAGGTTTTGTAATGGATAATCACTTTTAATATTTGAGTAGATGTGCTAAAATTTATCCGTTCTCACTTTTAAAAAGGAGCAAATAAGGATTGTACAACACTATTGCAGAGATCCTACTGACCTTATATAAGGTAACCTACCTTGTAGTAAGGAAACATTTTTTTTCTATTCAGAGATATGATTAGAAACATGCATGTTAACCATAAATGTTGAGTATAAGGATCTTAATGGTGGCATTGAAAAATGCCAGTCAAACCAAGGACATTCCATGCACTATTGCAAACCCTCCCCATGAAATCACATTTGGAATTTTTTCTGCTCAGGGATCCAGTCTGTCTGTGAGAGCTTTAAGGAAGTCTCCATTTCCATGGCCCTGAAATTTACATAGTCCTCCAGGAATGTAATCATATTGCTGAATTAATCGAGCTTTAAAAGACTTTGTCAGTAAGGAATTTGATAGGGTGGGAGAAAATTAAATGTGGGCTTAATATTAGCCCACTGGAGGAGAACCAAAATAATTAGAGTGTAATTCTTGATTCCTTAATAAGTGCACCTACAGTGTAGCACCCATTCCAGAACCCCGAGTGGTAGAATGAGCTTGGGGCTGTCACTTCCTGACTCCACTCATATCTTAGCAACTCTTGAGAGTATGACATCATCACCCAAGCAAGTACCCATATCTATG
The DNA here is from genome assembly GCA_902168415.1 of Peromyscus melanophrys. NCBI lineage: Eukaryota > Metazoa > Chordata > Mammalia > Rodentia > Cricetidae > Peromyscus > Peromyscus melanophrys. The sequence goes on along the minus strand of CABHPR010139194.1, from coordinate 43,964 downwards.
AAGAAGACTCCACAAGGTATGACAGGGAGGAAACAGAAGGAATGTCACTCTGCCCAGCCTCACATTTAAGAAAGACATTTTCTCCTTTCCCTGTGCAGAGGCTTGGTGCACATCAGGAACAGATGACTAGTTTCTTAGGAAATCTGTAACCGGTGGCATATCAACAACAGTGGTCCCTCAAATCATAGTCATCTACCTGCCTGGTAGGTGCACCTATCTTCTTGTCCTACTATCAATTCCCTTGATAGTTCTAGAGCATAATTTTCTTGGTAGTGGTTTGCCATTGTGGCTGGTCCATATGCCTGATACAGCATCTTAAGTATCCTAGAATAAATGCACAAATAACACTAATACTGAAGGATATTAGACCTCAGACCTCGGCTCTAAAACACTAAACATATGCAGATTTCAATGCCATCATGGACTATTTCTGTTAGGAACAAATCCTTACTGATGCTGTTGCACATGTCTTCCAATCAGACCTTCACTTGGGATCAGCTCATCTCTGTAATATCGGGTTGAAATGGAAGAACTGATAGACATATTTTTTCTCTGGCTATTCTTTAGCATTCTACAGAAATAAGAAACTGAGAGTTGATATTTTTCTCTCTGAAATATGCTCTAATCATCAGTGACAGACTTAAAAAATAAATAGCTGTGCTGTTTAACTTGGCACGATTACACACTGTAGAGGTTTCATCAATATTTAACTTTTCATTTCCATATGTTAGACATGCCAGGCATTCATAGAAGGTAGTGAGGAGTGTCTGGAAAGAGCAAAGGGCTTTGCATTCAGACAGCTAGGAGTTTGAATCCCAGTTCAATACCACCCTCACCAGAAAACTGTCAGCAAGAATTTTTACTTCTCTGAGACTTGTTTCCTCGTAAAATGTGCAATGAGTTCACAAACCACAAGGTGGTTTTGAAGAGCAAATAAAATATTAAATAAACAACATTTATGACTGTGCCTGAAACAAGGGGGTTGCTTAATGTGGTACATTATTAACAGTGATGTTCCAGGTACTCATGAATTGTTTGACATCCTGAATGATGCTGAAGTATTCGCCTCTGTTTATATCTGGGGAGACCTGGACTATGGAGAAGTTTGCAGTTTCCCAATGTGAGTTCCTCTCTCCTGAAGTGGTGCCTGTTCACACACAGAGAGTGCTGTTGTGACAGCTTTCTTGTGTAAATGTTCCAGAAGGAACAGGAAATAAGATTTTTACCTGGGAATTTGTGCAGTCCATGTGTGCCTTTCTTTGACTGCTCTGAAGCTCACAAAATTTCACAGATGCACAAAGAAATAGTGCCACAAATTGGCTCGGGGAATTAGGAATGGTATTATGTAACTGTAGTATTTATGACACAGTCACATTTAAAAAACAAAAACAAAATAGTTGGCCAACAGCAGTATGAAATTAACCTGCCAGTCTTGCCAATCATGTGACAAGGCAAATACTGAATGTCACAATGACATGTGAAACTGATGTTACACAGGGTTCCCAATAAAAGACACCTACTTTTTACAACATGTCCACAACCTGGAGACTTCTTCAACTGCTGAAATTCTTTTCCCTGATGGTACTGAAATAAAACATGCTCTGAATAAACATTCTTGGCTAAGGAAATTCTAGTATATGAAAAGAGGACCCAGGTATAATATATTTATACTAAATGCCAATCATTGTTTCTCTTCAAGTTGAACTGAATGTCCTTTAGTCTGTCTAGGACTCTTATGGTCATAAGTCCCTGAAGTCACTGCTTTCACACAGGCACAATGGCACTCAATTAGTCATTGATTCCCCAGTAAACATTTCCTCTTTTGGTCAAGTCTGCTGTGTGTGTGTGCGTGTGTGTGTTGTTTAAAGTGAAAAATAAAGTGTGAGAAAGTCAACGCCATTGTCTTGAAGCAGTTCCATTTATGACGGGAAAGCCACATAAGTGGCAGAGTAAGTTACATCTGTTTGTCAGACCATGAGAACCCCACCAGCACTGGTATGCCTATGGGCTTTACTAAAAAGCTGAAGACTGACGGTTGATTTTGAAATCTGCTTCGGGAAAGCAGATGAGCTGCTTCTTCAGACCACTGCTGGGGTGGGCTTCTGGCTATGTCTTGATATTCTCTGTAACATTTGGACTGAGTGACATCAAAGTGAAATGAGCAAGCTGATTTGGTATATGGGAAGCAAAGGCATTTTGAAAACATGTGTTGTAAGGGAGTGTACTCAAGCAAAGCCAGTGAGCTGCCTTTTATCATGACTGAAACTTCTAAGACAGCCTGCATGCTTGCATCTTGAAATTATGAAGTTGGTTTTTTTTTTCCCATTTGTTTTTTAAGGCAGAGAAATCCTGGAAATACAAAGAATCATTAGATGATTGCCTGGGAAAGGAAAGCCATTGGTACACTCTACAGCTTATGCTACTCTAATCCTGAGATATTTGAGCTGAAATATTTGCAATTTAAGATGTAGTGGGGAATATAAGAAATTGCATTAACACCTACTTCACTATGTGTGACTGTACATTGACTACTCAAGCTTCTCATGAATGTTTACTCAGAAATGAACTTGATTTCTGGGGAGTTTAATGTTGACAATATGAAAACACAAATTTCTGTAGTTGCGGTCTTGAGTTAGTAAAAGTAGGAGAAAATGCACACATTGGCGTTCGAGCCAATTGATATGTCTAAAAAGAAAAAGTAAATATATATATTTGAAGGTGAATATAAGGTGAACTCTATCTCTTAATTCAATGTATAAAAAAGCCATGGATTGTTGTTCCTATCTTCAGAGCACTAAAGGCTATAAAAACTGATATTTGATGGCTTCTATTAGATTCAGTCACTAGCCATCTGAGTTTGTTAGAGTCACCACCTGGACAGGAGTAGGACAAATCAAATGGTCACAGTTGAGATGAAAATACACAAACACACACACACACACACACACACACACACACCTCAAGGGGATGTCCGTTGTGACCAGTTATTACAGGCTTAGTATGAGTGAGCATGGGAGTAAGGTACCCCTGGAATATAGCCTAATCAGCTGTAACTCTGCACAAACAACCATAACCAAAACATGTATCATTTTCAGAGGCTTTTAGTGAGTGCTTCATTTGGCTTTCAGGGTGAAGAATTAGAAAGGAGCATGTGTGGCACCGGGAGGAGAAAAGTTTCATTGGGAAACACTATATATCCACCTCCAGAATAAGCCTGCTCTGTAAAGATAACTGAGGCCACAGCCTTGTCTCAACTTGAGAAGGAAGATGCTACAGAACTTATAGACAAGAGACACAAGCTAGTGACAGATGAAAATTCGAGCATAAGATTAGAGAGCAGCCCTCCTCTGCATATTACTGCCACACAAACAAGGTCCAAGGTAACAGTGATAACATAACTAAAATCACTGCAAGAAACACACTGTTTATGAGAAATAGTCATTACAGAAAGTCAACATCAGTTGAAGCTCGTCATCTATAACCACATAGAAATAAGAAGCATTAAAGACTCACTCTTAACAAGATTAACAAAAATTCTTATAGTATAATAACTGTTTCTGTGGTAACTTATATGATTCAATATCCATGCTTTCAACAAAAAATTATAGAGCCTTCGAAAGAGAGGAGAGAAAAAGAGACAAAGCATATGATAGAACCAGGCCTCAACACGGCACAGATATTGAAATGATCAAAAGGCTATTTACTCATGGTTAAAATGCTCAAGACTCTCAATAAAAAATATCCATGGACAAGACAGTATAATGTTAATTCAGGCAAAGAAGGAAGTTATAAGGAAAACTCAATAAGGAATGCTAGAAAATAGAACCATGTATCAAAATTGAAGAGAACTTTGCTAGTCTTACCGATAGCTTCTACATGACTGTCAATAGAATCAGAGAGTTTCAAGATAAGCAGAATTTCCCAACAGAAAAGGAAACAGAACAGAACCATATTTATCAGTTGTAGAATGATTTTAATGGTACACTGTAGCATAATGGAAAATTGGAATTTCAGGAAAAAAAAAAAGGAGAAGAAAAGAAACACTTTTAAATCATGCCGGCTGAAAACTTTGAAATCTAAAAATGACAACCATCTACACTATGTACTTTACTGTTTCAATCACATGGCATGTTGGAAACAGCAGCACTTTAGGATCACTAAAAATGACCAGTGGTTGTCAGGTTTTCTGGGTTTGGCAGAATGGAATGTTGAGCACACAAGATATTTAGGGCATTGTATATGTTTTAGTACCTGAAGTCATATGGTACTTTAATGCTGAATCATATGCATTTGCCAGAATATGTAGAGACACACAGCATAGAGTGGATTTTAATGTGTACCAATTAAAGGAATAATTTAGCTCACTAGAGTATACTTCCATGAAGTACACAATGTGAAAAAAAAATCACACACTACATATATGTGTGTAAAACAACAGAAGGATATGACATAAAAATACTGATCTCAGTGACTTTGAAATTACAGTTTGTAATACTTGTAGCTGAAGGAATATACCTCAGTACTGTATTTGAAATCTTTCTAAGAGGTATGAATTAAGAATTCTGGTGTTGTTATACATTTATATGTGTGGATCTTGGCATTTTGTGTTGAAAGAACCTACACATAATGACACCCCAATAACCATGAGTACCCCTAGAAATCAGATTAGGGTTTCTAATATTCTTTACAAATTATTATAGGAACACAGATCTCCTTAGACACATGGCTAATTGTAGGACTGAGGATGAGCCAAGAGTACTCTACAGTGCTGAGAAGGAAGGAAGTGTTCAAAAGTGATAAATAATGAAGTAAATAAACTTCACCATGAAAGCATGGTCATATAAAAACATCCCAGAAAAAAACTAAGAGTTCTAAATTTCAAAACTTCAAATAACTAGAGTAAGAGAATAATTCAGTTTTGGATTATATTTAGAAAAGTTGATATGACTATGAAACAAGATAAATAACTAAATTATCCATTAAAGGTAGAGAACAGGTAAATTTCCATGCAAAAAAAAACTTGAATAATTTATATAGTCTTCTTGTCTTTAAAAAGCAGGATTTTAGCTCCCTACACTAATGTGGGGTTCACACAGAAACCTGTCTTTCTACACAATGCTTTAGAGAGAAGAAGGGGAAAATGTGGTAACTTTATCATTGAGTAACCTGACAATTGCTACTTCAAGTCATGTGACCAAGGTTTGCCTCAACACTGGCAAGTTATATTGACATAAAATTTTAATTGAATAGTCTTTCTTTTGGTATTTTATGGCATGGTTTCTCATAGCCATGGCTGTCTATAAACTCCATGTGTAGCTAAGGTTGACCTCTAATTTCTGATCATTTGCTTCCACATTGCAAATGCAAGCATTACAGGCAGAAGCCACTACTCTTGACATCTAAACTAGTGCTTTAGCTCTATGTTTCTCTGCTAGAAATAACTATGCAAATCAAATCATAAGAGAACTACCAGAAGCGTTCTACAAAGTACTCAACCAGTACTCACTAAAAAAATACACAAAACACTGAAACCACTAAACAAGGCAGGATAAAGACTCTGTTAAAACAGAAAGCTTGTAGAAGCATCTCTGTTAAACAGTAGTGTAGAGATCTGACTGACATCTAGAAAAGAAAAGGAATCTTGATGGAAAATCAAATAAAAATCAGTGAGGTGAACTTAAGTTACTAATGTTGCATGGCATCAGTTTTCAAATATTGAAAAATGTACTTACTGAAACATGAAATAAATTGTTTATTTGAAACTACAACTAAGATAAAAAGGAAAGATTTAAGACCCTCTTTTTTCATAAATTTTCTTTTTTATGATACAATTCATTCTTGCCTTGTGCAAAGAATGAATAAATCACAATAACTCAGTAACTAGGACACAACTACCTCGTCTGTGAGATAGCCAGTCTTTAATTTGATTGACTCCCAACATAAATAGTCATTATGGTTTCACAGGAGTTGGTTTCACTAAGGCAAAGGGGTACTGTAAATGTTTGAGATCTTCCATTGGTTTCCTGCTAAGAAATGTTCAAAGGATCTGGAAATTGGTAATAACTTTTGATAATCCATGAAACAGAAACACAAATACTTTCATAGACATGATAGTGTATAAGCCACATACTTCAGAAAAAAATATTAAACATTAACACCATGGACTCTGTAGTTCATTCCACCATTAAAATATATGTGTACAGGTGCTCTCCTGATGTTAGCCTGGCCTTGTGTACTTAATTAAAAAAATCCACTTTCAGTTCTGAAATTCTGTTGGACTACTTGATTCCATTTCTTTAGGTAACCTTATTGAGGTTCTACTGAGTGAGCTTTAATTGATGGGTCTGCAAATAGAAGGCTTGGGAATGAAGAGGAGCTTTGTAAGGGGAATGCCATTAAAACCATTTGAACCAGGAAGGTACATCCATTAGTCCAGCTCTTTTGGTACCCGTCTCATGGGAGCTGTGTCTCTGGCCATGCCTGTCACTCTGGACAATGTTTTGGTATTGGATCAAATTTGAGAACATTTTGTGAAAGGGATTGAGGAGTGCCTTTTCATAGTGCCTGTCATAAATGCAAGCACATCAAGCATGATGAGAAGACGCTAGGAGTTTGTACCTACTTTCAGGCTTACAGAATGATGGTGAAATCAGAAGGTCATAATTATAGACTAATGTAGATTCATGTCACACTTAGTTTCCTGGAGAGGGCTGAAGGGCAACTTGAAGAATCAGATTTAGCTTCATAAAATTGATCCTATCCATCTTAATGGATCCAAACTATTCACTGATGTCAAAGGCATTCCAGAGAATCTTCCAGAGAAGAATCTTCCATGTTGAGCAGTTCAGAAAAAAATAAGTTTCTGCCTTCTCTGGACAAAAAAGATAGTATACGTCTTCTATAAGAATAAAGGCTAAAATAGACCAAATACCTTCCTCATATCTTCTTGGAAGAAAGGAAAAAGAACAATACTGTTTCTTGAAATGATGGCTTATTGTGCATCAAAAAGAACACTGAAACCTACAAAAGCATTGTTTAAAAGTACTTTTTGTGCTCCTAAAACCTAGATTGGAAGGGATTAGCATCCTGTTTTATAGATAAGGATACAGAACCTAGAAAGGGTGAAGCTTTTCCTCAAGTTTAGCTTGCTTAATTCATTATAGAATTGCTATATGAACCACTTTCTCTTCCACTCTGATAAGTGTTATTTCATTTCTTATAACATCTTGGTCTTGGTAAGGTACTGATTTTCCACGGAGAGAAGTATAAGACCACACTGCTTTTTTCTCCCAGCTAGGAATGAGTTGTAGTCAGGCTATCTGTGGCCACTTACTCTTTCTGTGAATTTAGAGCCCTGTGTAGTTCAATTCTATGTGTCTTAAATTCTTCATGGGCAACTGTGGTTGATAATGATCTGAGAAATGTCCAGAGGGCTAAATGATTTTGTATCTAAGAGCTTTGTGATGTAAATTCTCAAAAGTTGATCCTGTCCTGGTTGCCACTATTATTCTAACACAGGCTTTTCCTCTCAGGCATGGCTACACAGAACTGGACCAATGAATGCACACTTTAGTGCCACCTCCTGCCCTACATCTCAGTAGCATAGAAATGAGACTTTCTTGAGTCAGAAGTTATCACTTCTTATCAGCCAAAATAGGGTCCCATGCATTTGCAGATTATGGTACAGTAATTCATGAGCTATGATTCAGCAAGAAAACTGAATCATTCCTTGTGATTGGAGCACTGGCCATGTATATTTCTGCAGCTTTGCATGTGCAGAACTTGCAGCTTGAACTGGTAAAAGCATCTATTACTGTAGGCTTTCCCAGAGAGAAGCCAACAGTGTACCTGCTGGGAGCCTGGAAAAACTAACAAAACTATCGCAGGTGGCTGGACAGGCAGGGCCAGGCTGCCCGTGCATTTCAAAGAACTTGAGCAGTCAGGGAGGTCATAAGACGGTTTTTTTTTTTTTGTTTGTTTGTTTTGTTTTGTTTTTTGTTTTTTTTTTTTTTTTAATGTTAAGCTAAAGTCTAATTACTCACTTACATTCATTTCAAACACAGTATTGGCTCCAAATTATTGAGTGATGACTAAATAACACCAGCTAACTTTATCACCCAGGATTACAGGCTTCCGTTACTGTGGGAGCATTCTGGTGCCCAGAGAGAAAACAGCTCAGTAGAAAGTAGTAAGGGTCCATATACTTTCCATATCAAGGAAGCTATTCTTTGCTTCCTTTTTGCGTCTTTAAGGAGGATCCCTCTCTCCTTATATGCAAATATGGGGTGGTCCCAGGGATCAGCAAACATGTAGGCTTTGTATGCGTTGCTTCCAACTGCTCATTTCCACCGAGGTGCAAGAGCAGCCGTGGACACTCACCAACAGATGGACAAGATTGCAGCTCCCTAACATGTGTTTACAGAAACAACTGCATTTGGCTAAAGTTATCAGGCCCTCTTCTTCATAGTTTATGCACTCAACAGTGTGCTCACAAAGCCCCATACTCACCCAAGCCTCCATTTCCTTATCCATAATGCATCTCCCTCGGATCCTGAGAATGCCTGTTTCACATAATTGCACAGGGTTTCCTCAGTTGTGAAACCAGTCAGGATCTCTTAAAGTGGGGACAAAGTGTGAATTGCCTGAAGAACTGATGCCTTGGACACATCAACTGACATGTACATTTGGGGGGAATTTCCACTGTTGTAAAGTGGAATGTTTTCTCCAAGGAGGCATGACAAGGATGCACATCACCCAAAGCATGTGTACCTGCTTCACCATACAAAGATACTCTGTTGAAAACCAGGATGGCAATATCCTCTCCTTCCACCCCTGTAAGATGCTAGAGGAATTGCTGTAGAGGCGAGGAGGAAGGGCTCCAGCTCCTAATAAATTCTGCTTTGACAACTCTCTTTACTCTGTTGTTCTCTTCTAAAATGAAGTTGTCTTTTGAGCCATTGTTATCAAAGCTGGGCTATCATTTCTGTGGCCTGAGGGATCCTGGTACCATTTTACTTTTCAGAAAGCAAATATTAAAACAGTCCCCAGGTATCCTATTTCTCTTCCCAAATGGTGGCTCTGCCAGCAGTGCCTGTGGGCTTGTTTATGTGGATGAATTTTCCTCTGACTGTGAGCTACTTATTTTAAGTTTGGTACAATGGCTATTTCTTTGCAAAGTTGACTTCCTTGCTTACTGTATGCTTTCTACCTGTCATAAGGGATCAATGGCTATGTGATTCTAACAGAACTAAACCTTTGTATAAGACAAGGGAATATTTGATGTTTCAGCCCGTGGGAACCCCCTGCCTTCTCTGCCTTCGTCCTCAGGGACAACAGCAGGCCCAGACTTTGTGTGCATCTCTTTCTTGAAGTTTGTGGTTTGTCATAATTGCTTGATTCATACAAAACAGCCACTCTGTGAAGTTTTTCTCAGTTGATAATGCATGGGCATAGCAGGGGATGCTGAGAGAGAGAGAGAAAGGGAGCTTTCTTTCCTTTCTTCAATGAGGTTGTTATACCCACATGCTATCTTTTCTGTCTATTTCCCCCTTTGTGGTAACTTCTTTGCAGGGTTTCTGTTAGCATTTGTGATATAAAATATGTTCTCACCATAGTTTTAAACTATAAGGAGCATTTAATTAACAGACATTATTAAAGGATTCCAAGGTGACATTTCATAAGAGCCATAGGGTTTCTATTGTTGTGAAGAGACATTATGACCACAGCAACTCTTATAAAGGAAAACATTTAATCGAGGAGGGCTTACAGTTTAGAGGTTTAGTCCATTATCATCATAGCAGGGAACATGGTGGCACACAGGTATACATGGTGCTGGAGAGATGGTTCTACATCTGGATTGCAAGACAGCAGGAAGAGAGAAGCACACTTCTTCCAACTAGGTCACACCTACTCCAACAAAGCCATGCTTCCTAACAATGCCACATCACTATGAGCCTATGGGAGTTATTTTCATTCAAACCCTACATTGCATTCCTTGGATCCCATAAGCTGGTAGCCATATCATTAGGCAAAAACAAAAATGTTCAGTCCAACTTCAAAAGTCCTCATTCATAGTCTATCACAGTTTCAACTCCATTTAAAAGTTCAAATTCAAGTATCTACTGAGACTCGTGGCAGTCTCTTAACTGCAACCCCCTATAAAATGAAAATGAAAAAGGAGATCACATACTTCCAACATATAAAGGCATAGAATATTCGTTAACTATTCCAAAATGGAGGAAAGGGAACATATTAGAACAAAGCAAGACTGAAAACCAGCTAGGCAAACTCCCAACATCTGCATCCTAAGTCTGATGCAAACGTTCTTCAGGTCTCCAACTCTTTACAGCTTTGTTGACTGGAACACACTTCTCTATCCTTGGGTGTGTCTACTCCATGTTAGCAACTTTCCTTGGCTGGAATCGCATGACTCCGGCATCTCTAACATCTTGGGGAAGCCAAGGCAATCCAGGCTTCACCTTCAGAGCTTCCCACAATGGCCTCTTGGGCCTCCATGCAGGACACCTCTGATACAAGCCTGGCTACAGGGGCTTTCCTTAGTCATAGTGGGAGATTCCATAATCCCTTTTTTTTATCTTTGACTTTAAAGACAAAACTAGATGTCTGAAGCGTTCAACTTCTACTTGTTAGGGATAGAACATTCCCCTCCCCTCCCCCCGGTTCAAAAAAAATTCACTAGTTTTCTGTTTCTGATGGTTTCCTTTACTGCCTGAGCTTAGTTTTTCTGAAAGTCACTCTGTAGATGAAACTGGCCTTGAACTTAGAGATCCACCTGCCTCTACCTTCTGAGTGCTGGGATTAAAGGTATGCACCAACTTGTCTGGCCCTAAGCTTTTTTGTAATGTCTTCTTATTTTTCATTAAATTCTTTTTCACAAATTATAAGCTTTAGCTGGGTGGGGTCTTACTCTGAGGTCAGCACTCCCTTTATTTCACTTAGCACCAGGCTTTTCTTTAATCTGTTTATACTTTCAGGTACCCCCTTTCTCCTCAAATTGTACGTTTTGTATTTTTCCTTGCTCAACTTGCTCCAGCCCATTATAGAATTACATAAGAGGAGATACTAATAACCACACAACACAGTCAACACTAGGCTGTTCTGAAATCTGCTTGGCCAAAGCTATTGATCCATAACTCTTCAATGTAGCCTCAGGCAGATTTTTTGGACAAGAACAAAAATCAGCCATATTCTTTACCAAAATATCCCAAGAATGGTTTCTAGGACACACACTAGAATTCTTTTCCTCAGAAACCTCTTGATCCACACCTCCACTGTTCAAGTTACCCACAGCAATACTGTCTTCATGCTCCTACTAGTGTAGACCATTGCGTTCTACTTAAAGCATTTAAGTACTGCTTCCCTAATATAAAGTCTCAAAGTCCATATACCTCCAAACAAAAGCATGGTCAGGTCACAGCAATACCTCAGTCCCTGGTACCAACTTTTGTCTTAGAGATTCTATTGCTATGAAGAGACAGCATAACAACAGCAACTCTTATAAAGGAAAACATTTAATTGGGGAGGGTTTACAGTTGAGAAGTTTAGTCCATGATTATCATGGCAGGGAGCATGGTGGCATACAGGTACACATGGTTCTGGAGAGACAGTTGAGAGTCCTACATCTGGATTGGCAGACAGCAGAAAGAGAGGGTAACACTGGTCCTGACTTGGGCTTCTGAAACTCCAAAGACCACTCCTAGTGACACACTTCCTACAAAAAGTCACACACACTTCAAAAATGCCACACCTCCCAATAGTCCCACTCTCTATGAGCCTATGGGTGTCATTTTCTTCCAAACTACCACAATAAACATGTGTTTCGATGAGAATACAGTGACGAGGTTGGAATCCTGCTTATACTAATCCCACACTTGGTTATATATGTTATTTGCAGGCCATTGTACAATCTGCATATCCCAAATACCTCTGATGTCTGCTCAGTCAGGGTCCAGACTAACTACATTCAGGTTGTTCTACTTCCTCCAAATTCTTTTCAGAGCATGGGAACCAAACTGGCAGCAAAACTCCCTGGGAGTTGTAATGGTAAAGATCTGACTGCAGAATTGGAACACAGTATGGCAGTTTATGCAGTGGTAGTTTCCCCATCTGTATTGTCTACAAGCACAGACAATGGATGCCCCCCTCCCCCCACCTTAGAAAGTTGTTGCAGTATAGAAGATGAGGAGAAGCTTCTACTTCATGGAAGTCTCAGGTCTAAATAGTATGTTTCTGGCTTGGTGGATAGAACGACAGAAGCAGGGGGAAAATTCTAGTCAGGAGTAAAATGCACATTGATATGGAGGGGAGGAAGGAGGCAGAGTCCTATCTTCAAGCCTGGAGCAGAACATGTAGTATGCAATGGCAAGAGAGACAGCTCATGAGTTAGTTAGTATAGCCCCAGATAGTGCAGAATAACAAGCACACCCCATTTTGTCCCTAATTCACCTGCTATGTTTTCTCTACCTCCAGCAAAAATCTTGTTGGTTCAAACAGAGAGTTTAGGCACTATGCCTCATCTTTCCAAGTCCTTCCTACTTCATAGCTTCTCCACTACAATGAACAAAAACCTCATGACTTTCAGTGACAATCCTTGATTAAAAAAATTCTGTTTTGAGGTGTTTTACATTTAATGGCCTTAAGACTTAAATAAATGTCAATGACAAAGCTATTAAAAACACCCAACCTTGAATTTGGAATGCAATACATCGTGGTTGCTCCTTGGGGAGGCCATTTGAGATGCTCAGGTGCGGGAAACTGGACTGAGAGAAACAAATGGCACACTGCTCAATATCTACAGAATCATCCTGGATGAAATAGCAGAAGCTGCTCTCTTACTTTACAGTGCAGCTTCTGTTCCTCTTTTGATACTTCTCACTATATTTTAAACTTACGTTGCTTCTTCTGTTTGATTTTGAGCTCCTTGGGCAAGAAGGTGGGGCCATCACAGCCTCTCCTGCTTCTGTTCCTCCTTTTCCTTACTCCTTAATTCTTCCTCTTCCTGTTCCTCTTCCTTCTGCTTCATCTAGTCTTCTTCCTCCTCCTCCCCTGCTTCTCCTTCTCCTTCTTGGTTTGTGTTTCTCTTTTTGCTCTGCTGTTATTGAGTCCTGCACTATCTGCCCTGGGGGTGTAGGACAGTGGATGGATGAATGTGTTCCCTTTCATAGTCCTCAGGTGCAGGACAGGAAGAGATCAGTGGAAAGAGTGGATATATCCCAGTTGGAATCAAGGATGTGTGTTTGAGTCCCAGATCTGTTCCTCTTAGAGCCTTTGTCTCCTAATCTGTGAAATGAAGATAATATTATTCTGTACTAATCTGCTGACATAATCAGTGATAGACAGTTGCCTGAATCTATTCTTCTTACCCACCCAGTGGGCAAGACCACAGAGGAGATTCCAACATCCTGAAGAAGCTTTCAGCTTCATTCTTTCATGTCCATACTTGCCCATACTTGCATGCCTGTCAGCTGTTTTCATTTTGGAGGCATCACTTACTTGCCCCTTATATTGTAGTCCTTAAGAGACGATTTAGCTGTCTGCTTGCTGAATGCTTCTAAACTCACACTGCACTCACATAATCATCTCTGAGGTTGGCCTTGCCACATCTACAACTTACTTTCAGATGAAGTTCCACAGTCTGCTTTCTTTTTGAGATTTTCTAGAAAATTGTCTATAAATCAATCAGTTTCATCTTTATTGTTAATTAAACATATTTAAGGAAATAGGTGTTAGACTTTAAATATAGTTTTGATAGCCTTCTGTAAATCATTGCAAGTATGGGTTCATATAGACATGATTTGAGTAGAAATATCTATATCAACCCTTTCTTATGTACACCACATAAATGTCGCCAATGGCAAAGAAAATTTGATAAAGTTTATTAAGCTGAATCTTCTTATTCTTTCTATAAATTCTGGTAAGACATATCAATTGTCCTCATGCTATGATGTGATTCCTGAATGTACTAGGCCTTGAAATTAAGTGGTCTCTTGATTTTGGCATAGGTAAGATACCAGTTTGACAGGTTGGCAACTGTTCTCTCTCTCTCTCTCTCTCTCTCTCTCTCTCTCTCTCTCTCTCTCTCTCTCTCTCTCTCTCTCTCTCTCTCTGTGTGTGTGTGTGTGTGTGTGTGTAT
>CABHPR010139194.1:0-29712 GCA_902168415.1 Peromyscus melanophrys | reverse complement strand
TGTGTGTGTGTGTGTGTGTGTGTGTGTGTGTGTATGTGTTTGAGTGATAAAGACTGTGTTGGTCCTTTGTTCCTCTATCTGTGGATTTCTCTGTAAATAGAGCCAAGTTCAACAAGACCAGATGATGCAGTAAACTATGATTGATTCTGGCCAGCAGGCTCTTGATGAAGGGTCTGGCACTACCCACAATTCCTACTCTGCTTGAACTTTTACACTAGAGTGGAGGAAAGTAACATTTCCTGTGATTGGGAGAAACCCAAATAGTGTACTTATTTTTCCAATACAAAGGGAGGTCACCTAACTAGAGCAGCTGTGATCATGACTAAGATGTGAGTGACTCTTCTCCCAGCTGGAGAATCTTATCTCTAAGACCTAGGCCCTGAGGCACAACCCATACTCCCACCACCCCCACCCATTGCTGCCCCAGTTGTAGGCAAGTAGGGAACACTCCAGCAGTCAGACCTCCCCACCAATGCCCCCTAGGGGACCCTGTAATCTATAAGACCCATTCCCTCCCCCAAACCCCAGTGACCCCAGAGGCTCCCTGAGGCAGAATCCGCCAGCTCTGATTAGACCAAGAGGTGAGTGACTCTTCTCCCAGCCGGGGAGCAGCTGGGAGATTCCAGAAGAATGGCAGGCTTGAAAGGTTTGTTTCTTCCTACTCACACTTGTCCACTTTCCTCCTCGTCCCATCTTCAACTCTCCCTGCCATCCTCTCCCTTCGATTACAGCCATGTTTGTTATTCCCATCTTCCTCTTTGCCATCATCTTGATCTCTCCTCCTTCTTGTGCCTCTTTCTCCAATCCTTACAGCAGAAATATTTGATTGGCACCAGATCCAAATGCAAAATATACTTTGGCTAACTCAGCTATAAAAGAAGCAATTACAATTTTTATTTCATTGAAAGTAGATAGTCTTTCCAACATGGTTGTCTACAGATGGTAAAAATGTATGCCTGATATATGGGACTTACATCTCACAATAATTTCCTAGTGACAGGGTAGAAAGAACCATGTTCATTTACTTCTGGTACTTTGAAAGGCAGCATGTACCATAAGCCAGATGCTACATTTCTTACACTGCCTCAAGTCATTGTCATAAATAGAAATATTGCTGTTCCTCTCTTCTGAAGCCACTCTAGCAACTGTTCCCAATGTTTCTCTGACACCTCTGTACCCTTTCTTGTCTCCTACTCAGGTGGATTATTCTCTAAACCACCCCATCATATTCACATCACACTTCTTAAATGCTTCTCACACTGTTTTCTATTTATTCTTATGTACTCATCCCTCTAGCTGGCTTGTGGGATTTATGAAAGTCTATTTTGCTCATGTTTGTACCTGGAGGGAAATCCTATAGTACTGTCTGCTGTGGAATGTAGAGGAGAGTCTACTAAGCCTTGCTGGTAAGATTCTGCTTGTCTTCAGTTTTAGTCTAGTTTAGAGACAAATTCTGTTTTGTTTATTTATTAGAGATTTATTTTTATGTATGTGAAAGTGTGTGTGTCTCTGTGAGCATATGCCAAACATGTGCAGATGCTCATAAAGACTAGACAAGGGTATCCGATCTATGGGAACTGGAGTTACAGGAGGTTGTAAGCTGATCTGTGATGGTGTGGGGAATCTAACTTTTGTCTTCTAAAGGGCAATAAGCACTCTTAACTATTGAGCCATCTCTCCAGCTCTCAGGGGTTGATTTTTTTTCATACAATATATCTGGTTACAGTTTCTTCTCCTTCTATGCTTCTCAGCTCCTCTCCACCTCCCCTCCCATCCATATTCACATCTTTTTGTCTGTTGTTAGAAAATAAACATGTAACTAAGGAATAATAGTAAAATAAAATAAAACATAAACAAACAAATTGGAAAAGAACAAAACAAATAAACAAGAAAAAGAGCCAAAGAAAAAGCACAAACAGATATGGACTCAGAGACATACACATTTGCACTCACTGGAATCCTACAAAACACAAAACCGGAAGCTATAGTATATTTACAAATGACAAGTAAGTTGAAAAAACAAAGCCTGGACACAACATTATGAGACAAAAAGAGCATCTAAAGATTCAGCTGAGTAATGAATTCATTTTGTGTTGGTCATCCACTGCTGGGCATGTGCTTTACTCCTGAGTGGTTTGTTTCCCCAGTAAGACTCCCTTAGAGAAAACTTGCTCATTTGCAAGTGACTATCAATTGGAGATAGCTTCTGGGGTAGGGATGGGGGCGTGTGTCCACTTCTCCTTTCAGCTCTAGAACCACACCTTGAGCAGAACTAATGTACAGTTCCATAGTTTCTGTAAGTTCTTATGTGCACCAGGCCTGCTGTATCTAGGCCTTGATTCCTTGGTGTCTGTTCCCCTCTGGCTCTTCCAATTTTTTCTACCCACCCCCCTTCCTCCAAGTTCCCTAAACACCAAGGGAAGGAATATGAAGGAGATATTTCTTTGAAGGCTGAGTGTTGTAAAGTCTCTCACTCTCTGAATAATGTCTGTATTTGTTTCCATTAGCTGGATGAGGAGGCTTCTTTGATGATAGCTGAACAAGGGACCTATCTGTAAGTACAGCAGAAGTCCTTAGGAGTAAATTTATTGCTATATTCCATTGGCAGAACAGTAGTAGTATTTGGTCTTACCCTAGGTCCCTGGCCTACCTAGTCTCAGGTTCTTTACTCTTCTGATCTTTTACAGTTCATTCTTTCCTGAGCGGCTACACATATTGATATCATGTTGGTATCACTGCATAACTGGAGCCTGACTGCATTCCCTGCTAGTGACAATGTGCTGCTTTACTTTACCTGGGAATTCATCATTGAATTATGAATTGGCCCTTAGCCTTTTTTTTTCTTTGACTAGGAAAACAAAATAAAGCTCAAAAGTCAGTGACTTGTCTCATGTCTTTCTTATCTTAGAGCCTATATACTTCTTAGTGTACCATAACATTGATTACTGAACATCAGAAGTCCTTATTAAGTCTTTTTAAGACTGGTCGAACATCTTATGGTTACTACTCTTCTCCATTCTAGAAAACTATTATAGCGTGAATTCTAGTTGGTTTTAATAATAAAAACCTGGAGCCAGATATCAGGATAAATGCTGAAAGATCAGTAAAGGAGTCAGCCACTAGAGAGACTTCTTACCTCTCCTGAATCCTCAGCCTGAAAGGGGCCAAGCTCCTGTCTCTTACTCACCTTATCACTTCCTCTCTGCCCAGCCATATCACTTTCTATTTCCTCCTCCCTAGTGCTGGGATTAAGGGTGTATGCCTTCCAAGTAATAGGATCAAAGGCATGAGATCCCAAGTGCTGGGATTAAAGGTGTGTGCCACCACTGCCTGGCTCTAAGGTTAATTAGTGGCTAGCTCCATACTCTGATTTCCAGGCAAGCTTTATTTGTTAGAGCATAAACAAAATATCACCACACTTCCCCTTTTTTGTCTAAAATAAAAAAAGAATATTATAACTAACATAATAGAAACTATATATAGTAAGTACAATAACTATACACAATATATACAGGCAATAAATACATCAACAATGTCTAGTCTGTTAACATTTGACAAATTCAGAGAAAAACACTCCATTATTTATCCTATCTTGGTGAGTCCAAAAGGTTGTACCTAATTCACTTTCTATTTTAACTTGCATTACTAAAACCATCTTTTAACGTCTTTCAATCTTATACATTTTATATCTCTTTAGTGAACTTCTTTCCTGAATCTGTTTGGGACGGGGACTTCCAGAAAGAAATAGTTGGGTTGGCTGTGAAGCCTTGAAGTACCCACTGGACACCAAGCTTCTCTGAACTTGGCTAGCAGTACTGGTAGTCCCTGAACCATTCCAGACAGACTTACTACATACATTCTGAGGACCCACCTTCCAGTGTTAAGTGTGAGCTCAGTGAGGGTGTCTTTCATTTTCTTTCAGGATCTCTTTTATCTTTAAATGATTTTTAATGTATTTATCAGACCATTTAACTGCATTTTTAGTCATCAAGTTAAAAGATACCAATCTCAGTTTCTAAATATTCTAAACATTCATCTTTTTCTCTTTACTGATTAAGGTTCATCTGAAACTCCCTTTAAGCTCCTAATATTTTAATCTGTACCTAACTTTTGCTGATGTTTAGGAACAAACTTCAGAATGCCTTCTTTATCCAAGAGTAATTAATGCTGTATAAATCTACTTCAATTTAATCTTGTTACGATGAAGACATAAAGGCAGAATTTAACAGTCAAGGAGAACCTGACCTATACAGATTATGAGGTTGATTTGCTGGATTGGAGCAAGTGTTGGAATTAGGCACTGATGAATGCTGCTGCAGGCTCCTTTCATACTGTGGCTTCATTAGTAAATATTGTTGTAGTATGATGATTTTTCTTCTGTATGTAGACTCTTAGCTGCAGGGCCTCACATAATGAATATTTGGATAAGGAGCCCCGGTGGTATTGTTAGGTTGACTTTTAAAATAACAGTCAAAGAAATCAAGCTTTCCTTGTTACCTAGTGGCCACATAGGGTCTTATTTGCATATGTTGAGAATACAGTTGTCCAGCTGGGGATATCATGGCTCCTGTATATGACTACAGGTGTGTGTGTGTGTGTGTGTGTGTGTGTGTGTGTGTGTGTGTGTGTGTATGTGTGTGTTGTGTGCATGTGTGTAAATGTATGTGGATATAATTTAGAAATCCTCTCTTTTTTTTTTTTTTGTTTGTTTGTTTTTTTTAATGGGGCTACCACACAAACAGAACACACTTGTTAGCAGGAATACAACCCCTAGAACATTTACATCTGACAGCTTAGAGTATTTACATCTGACAGCTTGGTACCATCTCTTAGTCCATTTACCTGTGTTTACATGTGTACTCAACATTTCTACTTCGCTATTCACGGGCTCTTGAAATTGGTAAGTTGTGGATGGAGTTTGTCTTTGCATCCTACTCTGAATCCTCTTCTTAGTACAGATCGCTGACTTCTTGACCTGCAAGTATTTGACTAAAGCTCCCCTTTATTCGCTGCATTCTCTGTCCTGCTGCTGCTCCTTGCTGTGCAAACACTCATCACTGCTTACCTGAGCAGGTGCAATGGCATCCCATCTGGATTCTTTATCCACTTCAGCCCAGTCCACTCCAAGTTCATTCCTATATTACAGTGAAAATATGAAATTCATCTCCTTTGACATACTTCAGTCACTTCCTGGGATTATAATGACACATTCACTGTGTACCACGTCCATGCTGCCTCTGTGCTGCTCTGCTTACTCCAGATTTATCTCAGGGTCTTTGTATGAGTTGTTTTCTACACCCAAATAATGCCTGCCATCCCATGACTTGTGTCTAAAACTGACTTCTAATTTACATTTCCCCTCTGTGATGCTGAGCTCTTCGAGAAGATGGGCTTTCCTATAATGCACCTCTGCAGTCATTATATATATATATACATATATATATATATACATACATATATATATATATATATATATATATGTATATATATATCGTCTGTAGAGCAAGCTGCTCATATTTCTTTTTGTGTTGGTTTAGCTGTCAACTGCTGCTCTAGTGGATTCCTAAATCTACGATGGGGACTCGTGTCTATTTCTTCTTTCCTTTCATCCTTAACACCAAATATCATTTCTGCATGGTGGCGGTATGGTTGGAAAATATCACTACATTACTTGCACTGAAGAGATATGGAGGAAATATGTAATGCAGTACATTCTGGATACTTTCTGTTTAGAGAAAAATTAGCAAAGACTTTGTCCTGGAAGCCAGAGGATGAAGAGAAAATATCCCTTCTGAGGGCAGAAAGTTTCAACAGGACTCAGACAACATGGGGGCTAGGTTCTTAACAGAAAGAATGTCTTCACTTGCATAACTCAAAATCCCTATTGTCCTAAAGGGACTTGGAATATTTCTCTTCAGCTTTTTATTTTAAGATTTATTTCTGTTTCGTATATATGAGTGTTTGACTGTATATAGGTAGGTGCATGACATGCAATATCTTTAGAAGCAATAATATGGCATCAGAGTCCTGGGAACTGGAGTTACAGGCAGTTATTAGCTGCCATGTGGGTGTTGGGAACTTAATCCTGATCCCACTGAGTCATGGATCTAATACCAGCTTCTATATTTTGTAGTTGTTTCTCTGGCTTTTAAATCAGCAATGCTGCCCCATTCATTGTCATTTTCTATTATCCTTCCTGATAGAGCTTTACATGTTTAGGTGGTATTGGGTCTTATAAAATATTTAAAGAAAAATCATGTTTTGAGAAGCTTCTAGACTTTTATCACTAGGCTAATAATATGTAGAACAAAACAATTAATAATTCTATTTGAGAGAGGAAATTCTAAAGTTAATAACTTTTCAAAATTATAGTGAAAAATGGCAAAGACTGAATTTGAACTTCAATATTCTTTGCTTTGAACACCACTTTGCTGACCATAAGGAGTTTGATTCATAATGACTTAAAATGATTTAAAATATTAATGAAATATTAAAAAACACAGGATGACTTGCCATCTTGCTTACAAGAGTTGACCCATCATGAAGCTAACAAGTATGTTTTCAAAGATAAATATTACAGTGGGAGCAAACTTTTTGGAAAAGTAAAATGGTTTAAACCTCATTAAAATCTTAGAAAAGTCTGTTTGACATCGTTTCCACAATACATACAGGTAAAACCACTGTTTTATGTTGGGGGAGATAAGGTATATAGTTCTGTGGCCAGAACCAACCCAAAATCCCAAACTGCATGCCACCTTGGCCCTTCCTTGCTGTGTGTGAGCTTTGTGTAACTCCTTATGAGTCAAAGGTACCAATAGCATCATTCCCTGACCACAGCTGGCTCTCTAAATTCATTTTAAGCTTTTACTCTTTTAATTTCACTCTTGATTTAAACTTGGAATTGGTTTTGTTGCACTTCCTAGGCTACTTTTGTCTAGATTCAAAAAGCAGGGAACACAACAAGCAGATTATACGTGGAAATCATTCATGTTAGTGGGAACAACCTTATTTTTGCTATGTTTTGTTTTAATGGGTATCATCATCCTTCATATTCAAAATTGTTATTGGTAATGGCAGGACAGGATTAGTTGTCTTATGAAATACACATTTGTGCTACTGTAGTGATTTTACTACAATCTAGCAAGATGGAATGCTTTGGAATTATTTGCTTCTAAGATCAGCTGGAACATTTAATGAGCTTACAAATGTAGGGTAGAAAGGATGACAATTTTTAAGATGACAATATGCTCCCAGCAAGGTCTCCATGACATATTCTGCATCTCTTTACTTTGAGCACTTTCAAATTTAAAATATTCACCCCAGCTTGTTAATCCACATAATAGTCCCTCTCCATTTACTGGGAAAACAGAATAACCTAAAATTTCTTCTAGGTTTACTTTACATTTTCCAATATTCTCACATGAACCAGCAATTAAAATGCAAATGAAGCCTAAGAAGGATGGATGCTTGTGAAGCATCGGTTTGAGATGCACTTTCACAGGAGAAAGAACTCGAAAGTATGCAATCAAATTTAAAGAGAATCTATGGCAGATGGTGTCAGAAAAAGAAATAAAACCACCTTTTGCCGTGCAGGTTTTGAGACAGATGTGATGAGTTTGGTGCTGCATTTGGCATTGCTGAGAGAGAAACATCATACAACAGGCTCATTTCACATGCTCCTGGAAACATCTAGGGACATTTGGGGATGCTCTCAGAAAATCCCGGCATGAGGAATTCTGTGCCCTTCGGCCAACCCACAGCTTGCCTTCTGGCTATGAATTGCCATCAGCTCTAAGCAGTCGGGCCAAAAATTAAACTGAGCAGCACATCAGTGCAGTTGTGTGGCATATTGGGACCAGGATATAGATCTGAAGTTTCTGTCTGTTGGCAAACCATGCTTGGGGTGACCTCTGAGGCCTGGGGACAAGTAATTTCATCATGTTCTCTGTGGAACTACACTCTGTGAAGAGGACACTGGGAATACAGATCACAGTGAGATCAGGTGGATGACAATGCCCCCTCCCCCATGGGAGGAGCCTAGCATCAACTGAAGAGTGGGTGGTACTCAGCTCAGGACTGATTAAATGCCTAGGAATGGAATGTTTCCATCATAAAGCAGGTATATTCTTAACTCTATGAAGCTGTTTTTTAAGTGGTATGTCATATCTATTAAAAATTAGAAAGCTTTTTGCTCCATATCCTTGCCATAGCATACTAAGCTTTGTCTTTTAGCTATTTTATTAGGAACCCCACCTACCTTATCATAGTTAATTTGAAATTCTCTTATGTCCTGTGGACACTTCCTTTGTCATCCCGAGTTCTCCTGAGAATTTATTGTCAGAATAAAATGTATTCAAAATTCCCATCTCGAAACTCCATCCGGCGCCTCGGATCTGTTTCCATCGGATTCTACAGAAACTCGTGTGGTTCCTCCCCGCAACAGCCAAAATGGTGAAGCTGATCGAGAGCAAGGAAGCTTTTCAAGAGGCCCTGGCATCTGCGGGAGACAAGCTTGTAGTTGTGGACTTCTCTGCCAAGTGGTGTGGACCCTGCAAAATGATCAAGCCCTTCTTTCATTCCCTCTCTGGAAAGTATTCCAGTGTGGTGTTCCTTGAAGTAGATGTGGATGACTGCTAGGATGTTGCTGCAGACTGTGAAGTCAAATGCATGCCGACTTTCCCGTTTTATAGAAAGGGTCAAAAGGTGTGTGAATTCTCTGGAGCTAACAAGGAAAAACTTGAAGCCTCTATTGCTGAATTTGCGTAATCATGCCCTAAAAAAACAGAAGCAGCCACCAGCTGTTTAAACCTATAACTTTTTTAATTTTCAAAGAGATATGAAGTGTGAGGAGAGGCTATGCCCAACTGACATCTCATTATAAATGACAATAAAATATTAATTCTAGCCTTTTTTAAAAAATGCCATGTCAAATTTTGGGTGCTTATTTTAAGTCATGAGAGTGGCTTATATTTTATGCTCAGGTCTCATGGAGAGTGTTTATATTCCTATTGTTTTCCAAGACTGTGCTTCCCCTATTTATTTCAGTATGGCATTTTTGAAGAACAAACATTACAGTGTGGCTGAGTCTATATTACTGATTTGTAAACATTTTGAAGTTTGTGTCTTTTATGCTTTAAATTTTCCAAACCCACAATATTACAATTTTATCAATTTTTTTTATCTAAGTTCATAGTTTGAAAATTTTGTATTTATATCTATCATTTTAAATTTTCCTATTTTTATTTTTCCATCTTTTCAAAGTTTTTTTTTCTGTGTAAAATGTGAAACTGTGGTCAGTGGTCACTTTCTAGAGCATGACTCTGCTATATAAGCAATGTCATTTTAATATGTTCATTATGAAAATATTTTCATACTTTCATAAGGATTAGGCATGCACTTCTGGAATCTCTATTGTTCCATTTTCCTTTCTCTAGAATTCGGCATTCCTTGGAACGCTATAGCTTTTCTCATGATAAAATCCTCTAACTTTGCTTTCTTGCCTTCAGAAAGAATGTTGCGTTCACTCTTAATCTTTTACATTTCCATCAAACATTTGAAATTGGCTGTTCAGTTTCTATAACAACAACAGAATGTCTCCAAGGACATTTTTGAGTCACTGTCTCATTGTGGAGCACAGGCTAGCCACAAAATCAAGCTCTTCTTTTCTTAGCCTCAAGCTGGCAACACCGGAGTGTGCTACCAAACCCAGCAGCTTCCTTAGCTGGGTTCTCAGCAACCAGCAGTGTCCTTAGCTAGGTTCTCAGCAACCAGCAGCATCCTTAGCTGGGTTCTCAGCAACCCAGGGACAATGCCTGGTCTAAGTACGTGTCTTCTTATCTTAACACATACATCTGTGTAGCTGTTCTTTCAACTCTCTCAGTCAGCCTTCAACATTTTCAACAAACAGGGCTTGTATACGTTTTGTCAAACTTATCTGTGCATATTTTAGGTGTTTTTTTTTTTCTGTTGTGATGTTTTTCTTTCAAATTCTGATTTTTTTTCCCATTAAGTACATGTACAAGCTATGTTTTTGGGTTTTTTTTTTTTTTGTCCTCCATCCTTGCGTACTGTAAACATGCTAAGTTCACCTACCAATTCTCCCAGCACCTTTGTAGACTCCAACAGCTTTCTTGCACAGGTGGCCACAATGTCTGAAAAGACAATTTTTCATCCATTGCCTCAAATGGAACAGATGTGTTTCTATTTTCCCTTAGTACACTGCCAACAGGACAGTGGCCAGGAGAAGTGGTGCAAGTAGATATTATTGTTCACTTAAAGTCAAAGCATTCAGATTTTCATGATGATATATATTTATCTACTACATGTGTATGCATCCAGTAAAGCTGTTCTTTGTCAGGGTGAGGAATGCCCTTCTATTATGTCTAGTTTTGGAGAGATTTCATTAAGTTCTGGTAGGCTTTCTTAAGCTCTTTCATCTATTTATTCTTTAATAAATCTAGTCATCAGATTTTTTTCTGAACCTGCTAAAATGGTAAATCACAGATACACTTAAGCTCTACCCCTACTTGCATTCCCCATGACAACGCCACCTATTTGTAATGTACTAAGGTTTGGATATGTTATTATAAACACTTCCCTGGCTTTTTATTAAGAAAATGTTACGTGTGTGATGGGAAGTGTTTTGAATTTTTGTCTGGGCTTTGCATTGAGATAACACTGGCCTTGTAGAGTAATTCAGAGTAATTCCTTTAAAGTTCAATGCTGAGAGGACTCCAAAGAGAGAGGAGAAAGTACAAAACAGGGAATCAACTTTGATAAAAGTAGAGTATTTCTTCAACCTGAATAATTCCCTAACTATATTATGGATGAGAAACACCTGAAAATTCATTTAAATCAGCTTGTATATTAGAAGGTCTGAGATGGATACCAGGAAACAAATCTCTCGGATGTTAGAAAGCAGGCGAGTCACCTGCTGAGCACTCCTCCTTCAGTCAGTGCTTCCTAATGTGTCTCCTAGACCGAAAGCATCAAAGTCACCTGAGGACTTTCCAAAATCCAAAATTTCTGTACGCACTGCGGTGTGCTAGTCAGTAACTCACCAGGAGGAAGTGAGAGTGGCCTGTCCTCTTGGAGCTTTCAAGGCGACTGAAAAGCACACTGAAGTTTGAGGAACCACTAATTAAATTAGTGAAGAGGGAGGGAGAAATAGAGGTTAGAAAGAGATGGAGGGAGGAAAAAAAATGAATGAGAATGAATTGCTAATTTTGTGTGTTTTACTTTAGAATGTTGGAATATTTTCTCTATACAGGCTTCATTTTTGTTAGGACCTGTGACATATCTGAGAATAAGGGACGTTTCATTGGGTCAGATGTTTGAGTATAATGTAAGTAGATGGATGAACCTGAGTATGCGAGCTAGCAAACTGATAGCATTGCCCGGGACTTGATGCCCACCTAAGAAATCCGATTTTCAAACTTCATCTCTTATAAAACACCTGCCCCGTAGCATAGTATTCTTGGTGTACTACGAGATGCTCAACGTGGTGTTGTGAAGGTTACAGTTTTCTTGAATTTTTGTGTGGATATGTTGCCAAATGGATGAATGGGAAAGTACATGGGAACAGCTGAAGAGAGTATTTGCAAATGAGCCAATGATTATAATCATGTCCTATGGTGTTTGTGTTTAAAGACAGAAATGAAAACAAAAGGATGGTAATTTGCAGAGAAAGTTCTAGAATTTGTGGATCCAGAGCTCTTAATAAGGTGGAAGAGTTGTTTTACTAAGCATATTTTAGAAAAGGAGTTGGGTATAAATTGTAGTGACTGAAAAGTGAAGTGTTTGAATTAGCATGTTTTGTGATGACAAGAGGCAAGGTACCACATTGGTATAGAAGCTGATGTCTCCTGTGCCAGAACATGGGCCCTAAGATGGTTACGGACGTGGTGAACATGATATTTGTATAAATACTGAAAATCTCTTTCATAAAGTGATGTCAATATCAGAGTAATAGAAAGATGAATAATGGCCAGATCATCAAGGATCCAACAAAACTCAGACAACACAGAGATCTGAGCACCACAGAATAAAAACTCAGTTCTTACTGGCACCAGAAAGTGCAGAGACCCTCATCTAGTAGCTCATTAATCAGGATTCACCACAGTTTCCAAAACATATGCTTCTACAGTGTTCAGAAGTCATAGAATTCACTTATAATATTTATCAAGTTATTATAAGTATGAGCAAGAGTACTTAAGTGACTGTACAAATACCAAAAGGAAAAAATTAAAAGTAGTAGTCAGTTACTGTATAGATCTCTACAAGGAAACTGAATCATAATATCTCCCTCATGTTTTTCTCCTATTCACAACAGGAACAACAACATCAAAAAAAGGTTGGCTTTGAAAGACTCCTACCAGCTCAGAAGTACAAAGATGGAGATTTCTGCCTCTGTGCCTCACTAGCATCCATTCTAATTCTGTTTTTCAAATTCACAGAGAGTGAAGATGTTTATCAAAGGCAGGTGCTGTCAATTTCATGTATCATCTTTGGAATTGTCATCGTGGGCATGTTCTGTGCAGCATTCTACTTCAAAAGCAAGTAAGACCATTTCTCTGGTGATTAAAGGTTACGTCTGAAAGAGAGCTCTTTTCCTCTATAGTCTCAATTTCAGCTCCAAGCAGAGGGATCCTTTGCACATTGGTTCAGCAGTGATCTGCAGAGAATTAGAGCAGTCTATGGACCACAGTGAATGTAGGCAGCCATATGTGTGTGTGTGTGTGTGTGTGTGTGTGTGTGTGTGTGTGTGTGTGGTGGGGGGGGAGGGTTCTCAGATACACATTGGAAGAGGTTTCAGACACCTTGGTCACTTGTCTTCATTAAAGGCTCAGCAGCTTCCACTAAAAGAGTAACTAACTCTCTTTGGTAGGAACTAGGGTGGGGGTGGGGGAACCACTGCTGTGAACCTAGATGCTATCAACCATTGTCAATTGGAAAATCCTTTTCCAGGAAAAAAAGAAAAGAACTTCAAAAAAGTATCAGTTTACTTTCAAACAGTTTTTGGCTTGTACTCATAAAATTTAAGTCACATTTAATGAAAGAACACCAAAAACTGTGCATGGGTTCACAGTTTGGGATATAGAACTTGAATATGCTCTGAATTTCACTTGCCAAGAAACTATCTGCAGATGAAGGGACTTATGATGATTCATAAAGTAGAATTAAAAGTATATTATATCCATATTAATGTGTTCATAACTGCGTTTTTATAAATGAACATGGATGAAATTATTTATGGAAGTGATGTCATCTGCACTTAAGACAGGAATTGCAGATCCTAGTGTTAGTCTATTGGGTTCTTGAACCTTAAGACATTGGCTCCAGTTACATGGCTGCAGCCTATCTGAAATCATAGTCAATGCTCAATTGCCTTTCTTTGGATCACTGTTTTTCTGTTCATTTTCTCTTCCAAAAATGGAGCACTTTGCAGATACAGTTTGTAATCTCTGTAAGTCACACATGTCAATTTTTAAAGAGAGCTACAATTATGACTTTAAATAAGAAATATTGAGGCATGACTACAGGATTAGTGACTATTATTTCAACAAACTTTTTTTTCAAATGCTTTTAGAGTTTCAGAACTACTATAATAACAGCACAGAGAATTCTCATGCACTCTCTACCTAGTGCCCTGTTATTAAGTCTTGTATTAGCATGGTATTCTTGTTACAATAATGTCCAATAATTGTACTGTGTAACTAAAGTCCATACTTTCAGCCTTCCTTAGTTTTTGACATAATGTCTTTTTTCTTACTCAGGCCTTTTTCCAGCATACCACATAACATTTCCTGTCACATCTCTGTACCTATTGTCTGTGACAGTGGTGATCTCCAAACAAGTGCCAGGCACACTGGGATTTTAGTGATTAACTCTCTGCCCTTACAACTTTCCAAGTTGTTTTTTTTGCTGCATTTTCAAATAATATATTTGTCAGCTTCTATTGTCCTAACAAAGAGGTGAGATACTGAAGTTGCAAAGCTTTATTTGGACTCAGTTTTGTTCATTTCAATCAGGATTGATTTGTCCTATTGCTGTTGTGACAGAATGTGGCCACACATCATGGTTACAGTATGGAGCAGAAGAGAGCCTCTGCCTCTGGGCAGAATTGTGAAGCAAAAAAAGAAAGGGGGCCATGTCTCACTCTTCCCTTCAAGGGAATATCTTCAATAACCAGAAGACCTTCCAATAGGTCCACGTTTTAAAGTCTCCACCAATTGCTCTGAGCCAAGCTGGGAACTAAGCCAATACACAAGTCCTTAGATAACAGTACTAGATACTATGAGAATTTATTTTAAAATATTAAGTTGTGAAAGGAACAAAGTAGAAAAGTACAAATATGGTACTGTGACTCCCAGGAGTTCTAGTTTAAATATATGCCATAAGCTATAGTACTAAATTGGCTTATATAGTCTTCTAGCTGAATGGCAAAGCTCCTAGTTGGGAGTTTCCCTGCTTTGGTGGAGCCCCAGTGAGGCCAGGTGAGGGTACTGGTTGGGATATTATACGAGCCACAGGTGCATTTGAATCTCCAATTTGCCACTGATTCATGTTACTAGGAATATTTCCTTCCTGCTTTCTTTTTGGAAAAATATTAATTAAAAAAAATACCTTATAGAAGTAGGGCGAGAGCTAAAGGAGATGGTGCTGTGAAGAGCGTTGCTTAGTATTCAAATCGGAAACACTTCAAATCAGAAATGAACAACTTGAGTTGTTAATACTCAGGGCTTTCCACTCTGGAACTTGGAGGCTGATAGCTACCAAATTAAGAGCAGCACTCGAGCCCACAAAGGGTAGCCACACCCAGCTTGGCATTAGGAGTGTCTGCTTTTAACAGCTGTGTACGAGAAAGAAATTGGGCAGTAATACTATATTTACAGAGCAATAAGTAAATTGCTATGAAGACAAAACTAATCACTTATTCCTAGAGTACAATTTCAGTTTTAACACATTTAAGCAAAAGATTGATTATAGTCATCTTAACAATGAAAGCAAGCAAGTATAGGATGTGTGGCATCAGGACCATCAGTCTTTCTCCCTGGACCACAGGGGAGCTTTGAGACCAACATCTGTTGCTAGGGCATAATGAGGAGTCAGAGTGTTTAAAGGAAACACTGTTAAATACTGGCTTCCTCACAGGAGACTTAGAGGACCACACCGATGGAAAAGCACACACTGGGATGCCTTACCTGAGGAGCTATTGGCAACTCACGGCTTTTGGGAGAAGAAAAGTCAGTTTTCTTCAAGAATGCAGATCCTGAGATGCCATTTATGCTCCAGTAAATGGTCTACGCCCATGCACATACAGGAAGCACTAAGTCGACTTGTTGGGTTAAAAAAAACAAAACAAAACAAAAAAAAGCACATGAACTTGGAGGGGAAGAAATGGTGGGAAAAGGGTAGAAGAGAATTGTTAGGGGAGATGTCGGGTGGATTTGGTCAAAACATATTACAGGAATATATGAACTCTAAATAAAGTAAAAATATGGTGGTGAATGGAAGAAAAGATAAAATAAATAAGTTTAGATAAAAATAGCAATAATAAAAATGAAAGGCCTTTCCAACTGGAATTATATTGCTCATCAGAAATCTTCCCAAGTCTGAGAAGTATATTTCATGTCAAGTACTATCTCCCTGCTACCAAAATTGAATGTCCACTGTTATAACACCCACATGTTTCTCTTATGGATTCATGGATTCCTTATTCCTTTTCCCCAATACTAGAGAAAAAAGAACAGGCTTGATCTTAATTTTCATGCATAAAATACAGATATGTAATATATAATATGGATATATAGGATACAATATATATTTTTTCAGCTTTGGAAGCCCCAGTTCTAACAAGATCATAAGGTACTTTTAATTGCTCTCCAAATGAGTTCATTGAGTTATACATTTGATGGACTGAGATCTAGCCTTCTGGGTAGAACAAGCTGGCACTTAGCCAAAAGCTCCATGCTCACAGCCATTTATGTCCTATTTCCCATAAACACTCAGATTGCTTCTCTGGTCTTTTCTCCCTGTTCTTGCTATACTTGCACTGTGTGACCTCATCAAGTGCTATCTCAGCAACGATTAGTGCTCTAGTTGGTGGCATAAATCTGGGAGAATGGAGCCTATTGAAGTGGACTAAAGTCTCATGCAATAGCCAATTTTATTCAGGGCATCAGACAATTTATATTTTGAGGGTTTTCTGAGGAGTAAGCAAGGCTAAATAAGCAAAGGTCTCATGAGTTTAGACTGTATATAGTCACTAGGATAACCAGTGCTTGAATAAAAATGATAGATGATGGGCAACCTGAAGTAAACCAACTCCTATTTACTACACTTGGAAGGGGAGCAAAAGCACATTCCAAGAATAATCCATGTTATGGAGGAAGAGCAGTCACAAGACTTTTGCATTGCTTTCTTAGCTTTTTCTCACAAGCTCTCAAAATTCTCTTTATATAACTTTATTCATGGAGGATGTTCCAACAGGCAACCTTACATAAAAAGTAGCATTGTGACCAAAACAAAAATTGAGGTGGGTAACATGAGGGGGCAGAAATAAAGACATCTTCCAGTCAGAGAAAATTCTGGTGGAGATAGCTGAATCCTCTAGCAATACCAAAAGACAGACTGAAAGGAACTCCCATCAGTCCCAATAAACTCACACATCCCCATTTACAGTTAATATGATGATTAATTGGAGCCTTTACTTTTTGCTCACTTGGTTTAGTTGGAAACCAAATTCTTAAATGAGTTTCTCTTTGCTTTTAACCTACACAGGAAAGACGGATAAGGTTGGTTGCACCAGTCTTTAGTTATCTGAAAATCAAACACATGGCTCAACCCTAAACTCAGAATCGATGAGTTATCAAAGTTGGGAAAATGGTGGGGAGCCTGGGAATTGGAATTGCCGGTAAAATGTGCTCACAATACAGCAACCTGATTCTTCCCATGTGCTGTGGTCTGAGTAAAAGATTCTGGGCTCACATGGATGCTCTGATATACAGTTGTTGTCTTCTTCAGCAGTGGAGGTCTTTATACTTTGTGTTACAGGCATACAGCACAGGAAAATGCTCTCAAGCAAGCTGTACTGAGATAATGCACTTGCAACACTAGTTCAATGTAAGGCTCTGAAAATGGGAGCCAAGGTCTACATCCTTACTGCACCCCATTTCAGTTTCTCCACTCCACAATCCCCATTCCTTCACTTCCAAGTGTGATGACACCACACACACCCAGTAAAATTCCTTAAAGCTACTCCTATCCCAAGGTCTACTCCCTCAGAAACTCAGCCTTTGTGACATCTGCAGTTCCTTTACACACATCCCCTTTGTAAGGCATTGCACCAGAGACACCTAAAACTCAGTAGCCTGGTCCTGACCTTATTGAGCTGGTAGCATTCCAGGGTGTATGTAGAGACCTTGTAGAGAGTGGTTGTTCTTAAGAGAGAACAGCAAATCAGTCAGATGCTGATCATTTCCTCTGGTCCAATTTGCTAAGGGGAGAAGGGAAAAACAAACTTCTTGTACTTATGAAAGAAGAGGAACAGGAAAGAATGGGATGGGAAAGAGCCAAAGGCAGATTCCAAATGAAAGGGCATTTGTCCCGAAATATTGCTGAGTCAGGGCTTGCATGAAAATGGTGCTGAAGGTGGATTATAAAAGGATTCAAAAAACATATTCAGACATTTTTATGAAAAATATTCCTTTAAAGGCTTATATTTTCCAGTTTCTAAGTTATGAGATCACAGAAAAGACATGTTTCTATCTTACCTCTTAGATTTAACTGGTTGCTTCTTGTTAACCCTTTTACTGCTTTGTGCTGATTTACTTGACTAACACCCCTCCCCCCAAAATTTCCTGTTTACTTCTCACATGAATCCCTTTTTTGTGGCTGCTGTGTGCTCCTTAAATGTTCATGAGATGAATTTATTTTTATCAACAGGCTATAGATTTGTTCTTAAGAACTAGATAGAATATTTTAGCTGGATTAAAGCAATTGAGAGGGTTAGACCTAAAAGCTTGCCCCCCCCCCCCAATAATTGAAAAGATTAAAGAAATGTTTAAACAGACAGCTACTTCACACTGGGGTTTAAATTCAAAGATGCTCATTACCTTCAAGTCCTTTAGAAAGTACCCCAGTGTTGTGTGAGAGAGGCAATTATACAATCTTTTATCTTTGGGGCAATGTCCTCACGTCTGCAGCATCTTTCCACAGCGCTGAGCATCCTGGGTAACAAAAAGGAAAAGAAGTACACTTTGCCTGTAGCTGCCATGGTATCCATGGGAGATAGCTCTTATGAATTCAATCTAAGTAAAGGAAACAGGCTCAAAGAAGTTTAGGTAATTATAAGGGCAGTGAAACTGGTGGATGGCAGATTGAGGTCTCCTGTGTCAGTCTCTGATACCAGAGCCCATGCTCTGAGCACTGCCTGCCTGGCAAGCTTGCCATTTGAGAGGCACTTTACCAGGGGATCCCTTCTGGGCTAAGAACTAGAGAAGCAATCTTTAGAAAATGATCCTGCAGTTATGTTTATGAGTCTAGGAACGATATATAATTGCTGTGAAATCCCGGAGAAAGGAAACTAAACAGACAAATAGTTTAGTCCACCCTTCTGGTATAAATGTTGAATGGTATAAACAAAAATCAATGTATGCAGGCAAGGGCATATTGCTTGGGAGTTCAAAATCCTAGCTCAGTCTCAAATCCCCCATTTAAGGAGCTGAAGGACCTTATACAAGTGGCTTGACAGTTCTGAGTAGTGATTCTGAGCAGAGTTTGCAGCAAGATTAACCATATTGAAATCCTTCCAATCTAAATATCCTTTAGCAAATGATTTCATTTCTCTGTGCCTTGGCATTCTCATCTATTAAATGGGTATAGAATATTGCCTCATTACAAAAGTTTATTGTAGAAATAAATAAAATAGTGGGTGTAATGGACTTTAAAACAATGTGTTGCAAATTACTGTGTAAGCATTAGCTCATTAAAGGTTAACTCTTTTGGAGAATGGATACGAAGCTCAGTGGTAGACTGTTTGCCTAACCTGGAAGAGATTCTAGATCTGACCTTCATCACTACACCAAAAAAAAAAAAACAAAAAACAAAAAAAAAACAAAAAAAGTAGTTAACTATTTTATTATTTGGCTTCCTAGTAACATATAATAAGCTCTCCAAACAGATTAAAAAATAAAATATACACATTAACATTTGCATAAGCTACATATATTTGAAGTGTATAAATATCAGGATATCTTTGCCAACATGTTAGCCAAGCTCTAGGTTCAAATGTTAACTTTGGCTACATCTCTATGGAATTGCTAACTTTTTATACATGAACACATGTCAGGGATTGCTTGCACCCATGGGACATAAGTCTAGAACTACACGTTATAATCGTCTCTCTCTTTTAAGAGTGCCATTGATTGTTAACCCTTCTACGATAATGAATAATGCCAAAATATCTCCAGTCAGAGGTATTTCCCGGTGTGGTTGAAAAGGGATTAAGGGCTGCCTCTGTGATTCAGATTATCTATATAGCTTTAACATGTGACAAATATAGGTACTGTAAAAAAAATCCAAAAATTAACAAGATATATCTATGCAAATATTTATCCACATGTTCATATCTGCAGGAAACAGGCTAAACAAATCCAAGAGCAGCTGAAAGAGTCACAGAATGGGAAAAACTACAGCCTCAAGGCATCCAGCACAATGACAAAGTCCGAGAGCTTGATGAAGAGCCATGTCCAGCTGCAAAGTGTAAGCTGCATCTTTCTACATTCTTTTCCTTGCCCATCTCAGAATCTTAAGTACAGAGGGGATTATGGAAACTGTGGTCAGAACTGTAGAATTTTTCACCATAATAGCAAGTCTTGCTTAAATCATCTTGCAGTTGTGTGGATGTGTGTGTGTGTGTGTGTGTGTGTGTGTGTGTGTGTGTGTGTTTTCAAATACTAAATAAGAAAGGTGATTCTAATCTTTCATAATAACTGACCTTTGACAGTGATAAAAGTTTTGGTTGCTTGTTCCATAAACCACTTGGGTCTTTACTTTGTACTAAAAATATGGTAGACATACAATGTCATACTTCTGGAGGCTGACTCATATCCAAGTCAGGTTCTAAAGGACATGAAAAGTTCATGGTTAGGGTTAAAGGAGAAATGAGAATTGTGGTCACAGAGTCCCTTCTAGTAGCTAGACTGATGCTGTATGTGGGTCAGTCTGGAAGCCAAACACACACTCTGCCTGCTTCATTCTTTGAGAAGTGTTTTAGTCGTTTCTGAGCTGCATTGTGAGATAGTGAATTAAACACAATGGGATGCTATCCAACACATGCTGAGACAGGCCTCGTAAGGTTAATTCTTTGCCCCGACATGAGATTCTGCTTCTGGATTCTGAGGCATGAAATGAAAGAACAAAGACCATGGTACAAACCGGGTGTTTGAGGATAATAGGCAATCACCCGGGCCGCATGCTTGCCCTTCCAAATGCTTAAATCACTGAGAATTTGCACATCATTTGTGATTCTAAGAAATCATTACCCAAAAGTTGCCATTATGATGAGTGTAACAGATGTACTTAGCTGATTTAATGTGAAATTCATAAATCTGAATTGCTTCCCAGCAAAGTTTCCTTAAACTTTTATTCATGGCAATGTGCAAGATTGTTCTGTTCAGAAACAGAGAGAATGCCTTTGCTAATGATTTCTAATGAGTATAATCCCAGCACCTTCAACAGCCACCATGATGAGGATTTCAGTTCCTTAGCAACTGGCCCTATGAACAATAAACAAAGCCAGACACCTGCAGAAGCAGCAGGGATAGACTGTAATCAGTAATGAAACATCGAATAGGAAAAGGGGTCCAGCATGAACTACACTTAACTTCAATAGGTTCAGCAGTGACCAGGCCTTGTAAAGGGAGGAGGCGAGTAGTGAAACAGGGCTGAGCAAGGGCTTAATCAGAGGCAGGGAATTAAGAGTGCAAAGGGTTGGACAGTATAAATGCCATCAGGAAGCTGTGTCTGCTGGCTAACCAATATTGGAGTCAGAAATCTACCTTCCCACAAGGCTGGGACACAGAGCCTCTACCCTTCCTGATGATTGTATTTCAAAGACTGGCCTCTAGGTCCCCATGAAGAACACTTTTTGAGCTTAGGAGATCCACATTTATAATCAAGAGCCCTTTTCAGAAAATGCTTTGGAAAGGGAAGCCAAGGACCTGTCATCAGGTGTGGTGAGAACAAATCTGAAAGGCCTTTCAAGTTTCTTGAGTTCTGTTTTGATCCAGGTGCTTTATGGGGGGAGAGACATCGTAGGAAAGCAGAAATGAATGACTGAAAATGAAGTTAGTATTTCTGCAACAAGTGGATCAAAGCATACTTGGAGAGAGGCTACAGTTTCTACAGCCCATAGGCTAGATTTAATGGAAAGCAGTCAGGTCTGTTTTCTGTATGGTTGCCACACACTCATTTGAGATATCTGCATAATTGTCCACAAAGTGACCTCATGACAGTTTCCTCATCCAGCCATTGTAATAAGCACACAGTTTCTCTCTATTATTAATGCCAACATTAAAAGGAAAATTTTATTCATGTTGTCTCCCTTTTCTTCCCCTGACTTGAATATTATGATTCAAATTACAGTGAAGAAATGAGTTATCCATAGGATTCACAACATTTGAAAGACCTTCATCACATATGATTTTAGGATCTCTACACCTCTCCTCTGTAGCCTACAGGACCCAGGAGATCTTTGTGTTGACACAGGGTTCAAAGAGTCTCTACTGTATCATTTCCTCTGGGCTTCAGGGGATATGTAGATGACATCTTCTTGTATCATCACCATTGTTTTACAGGAAAAGGACATGAGTGAAAAAAAAATGTTTGTTTCACTATTAGGTTCTCTCTGCTAGGCCCTAAACAGGAGAGAGATGAATCAGAGAAAAGAGTTTGATATGTAAATACATCATAAATCCAACATATGGAATACTCCAAAGTAAATAAGACAATTGGAAGTTTTGAATTTAGGCTTAAATAGCATTTTATGCTAAAGGAAAGGGAGCTTTGGGATTTCTAGGTGGGGAAGGCAGATTATGGGAATATAAGCAAGAACAATATGGGATTATTGTTAGGTTTGTTTTGCAGATTTTAGTGTCTTCCTTTTTGGTAAGAATTTTTGAAAGGCTTTGTCTCCTGGTGGAGCACAGCCAGATGTGTGTACATGTGGAATCTGCCCCACTTGTAGGGTTTTTCCTGTCTTCACTTGTTCTCAGTGACCTTTAACTCAAAATAGTCTGTATGGCAAAGAAGCATTTGTGGGTCATAAATTCTGGCAGTCCTCCACTTATATGGCATTTCAGTAGAGTTACAGGAGATAATCAGGGCAACAGGTTGAACAGAGGTTGAGAGACCTGGAGATGAATCTGCATGAAAGGAGAGCAGCTTGCATGGAAGAGCTAGATATACCCAGTGACTGCATCCTACACATTGCTGGCTGCCTGCTGTTCAAGGGATTAAATGAGCAGGTCCTTTTAATTATACTAGATTGAGGTGAACAAACTTCTTCCCACAGGGATGTGTCAACTTCAACCCTAGGAAGCAATGTGGGTGGTTGCCAGTTTTGTAAAACCCTTATCAACATTTCCTGTGCTAATTTATAGTGGGAAATTGAATTCTTTGAAATTTGCATTCCTTTATTTGATAGTGAAGAATAATCTCTGTCTACATATTTCTGGTCAAATTTCATCTTTGGTGCTCACAGACTTGGCTCACAGTTTTATTGCAAGAAGCAAACAGCAACTTGACTGCAATTTTTCACACTGTAAGTTGAGAGGAAACAGTGACTGGAAAACAGATATTAATTATTCCTTCAAAAGGAACAGTTGTGTTACTTCAATGCTATTCTAGAAAAATCATAAAAGGAAGTATGCAGGGAGTCTATGCAGTTGCAGGACTAGAACCATAGAAAAGATTTTAGAAGTTTTAGGTAGTTGAATATTAAAATGCAAAGGTACTAAAGGTAATTTGAAAACACATTTGCCTTTAAATTTACATATATATTTACATATATATACATACGTACATATCATATATACATACACATATATATTTTTTCTTTCTGGCAAGAAAAATGAGGAGATACCAATGTCAATGATACATTGTTAAATATGAGTGTAGTACAAGCAGTCTGCTCAAGAAAGGATCTGTCACATAATTGCTCTGGAGGAGTAATATTTATTGGGCAAAAAAGGTCTTCAGACTATGATGAAGCCTTGAGGTAGGAGAGGATTGGGAAAAAACAATATATTTAAAACACACAAAAAAAGACCATATATGCAAAGAGAGTTTCTCTCTTACAACCAAGAGAGGAGTGCCATTAAGAGAGGTAAGCAGAGAGAGAAAGAGAGAAATTGCTCTTCTGGGTAAGAAACATATTAGGAGATATATTAACTCAATGTGTATAGTACGGTAGGGTTATGAAAAGATACTTCCATTCTACCTAGACTAAAAGTGGTACCCTGTGTCCATTTTCAAAGATTCATAGGAGAGGAGGGAGGTCCCATACCCCAAACACCAAGCTTAGTAAGTAAGCTATACTATATGCCTGGAGTCAGGTGGCCTCTGATTCCAGGGAAAGTGAGGTGGGGGGATTGGCTCATTGTAAGAATGTTGAGAACTATAAGACTACACAGTTACAACAGGTAACCTCCCATCTCTTTGTAGCAGCAAGTTCACGTGGGGGAGAGATTGCAGTGGGGGTGCACTGACTTGTAAGGCTGTTCAACATCTGTGGAGTCACCTACAGAAGAGTGAAATGGGTTGGGAGCTTAGGAAAGTCACTTCCATGAGCACACTAGTAAAGTGTCTCAAATGCAGGCGTGCATCTACATAAGGCAATGGGCTCTCATGGGCTGTCAGCAGAGGGTGGTTTGTCTCTCTTTCTCATTTGACACAGTCTAGGAGCACTTGGAAGTCTTGGAAGAAAAGTGGTGCTGGAATGCACTGTCCACAACCTGGGGCCTCTGAAAACATACTCAAATGCAGGAGCACCTTCCATAACCCCAAATTCTCTTTCCCAAAATGTCAGGGATGCTACAGATTGTCAGAGTCTATGCTCTGGTTGTGAATATAATCATTGGAGACCTGTGAACACCACCCTCTAATGCCATTACCAGCTTCTTCCTGTGAACATTTGGACATTTATCTCCACCCCAAAGAAGGTAATAGGGTACTTGAATCCACTATATGCTACTTGGTTATGATATTGGGCAAATCTTGAAGTGCAGGTTAACTACTAAAAAAGTTCTTTGCAAATTGCAGCATTTTACAAATAAATTATCTGTGTCTGGCATCCCTTCAGTTTATTAAATATTCATGGGAAAGATTTAACTCTACAGTCATTTAACAGGAGGTGAAACACATAGTCACATGATATCACATGATATTCTGGACACATTGAACTCTGGCTACAGATGAGAGTTGGTTATCCCTGCAGTGACTTGGAAGCAGACATCTTTTGCCTCCATTTATAAGTAGATTCTTTGTGACTTAAAGGTGAACTATTCTCATTAGTTCTGTACTGGATGAGAAGGCACTGAGGATAGAGTTATGACCTCCAGAGCCATCGAGACAATAGTGTGAAACTTCTCAGAGGTCAAGGATCAGATAGATAGTCATTAAAAGGGAGGATATTGGTTCTCCCATGAAACCAAGAAAGCATATTCATAACCACAAAGAAAGGTAAGAAAATTATATAGCCACTTTAAAGACAGGTTTATGGGTGAAAGTATCATTCAATAGGAATTATGGGGAAATCAGGGTCCTCTCTTGGGGGCCTTTGTCTCATTAATATGAGAACTTAAGTACAGAGCCAAATGGTAACTTGAGTATAATTTTATTAGAGTTGGAAAGAAAAAAATGATGAAGCAGACAAGCTGTAAATCTCAGCCACTGCCTAGAAGGCAGAGACTGAGAAGAGGCAGGCCCAAATGGAGGTCAGCCACATGATGGACAAGCAGCCTTACAGCAGGAGAGGGGCTTTGGAAAAACAGTGAACTCTGAAATAGTAGGTAAAGCATGCTTAGCATAGAGATGGAAATAAAAAAGGAAAGTTACAGTTCTCTGAATAATTCTGAAAAGTGGGTTGACTTACCAAAAGCCATAGATTGGCTCTGTTAAGTAACAGAGCTAGAGGATGCGAACTTTGGGAAGGAAATGTATGTTATCCTGTTAAAGGGATAATTATTCCCTTACTGCTTTAGCATGGCTTAAGGTGGCAGTGTCTTCACAAGGGGTGGTCCTTTAGATGATTAACTTGCCCAAATGGATATTAGGCCTCTTTCTACCCATCCAAAGATTCCATTCTCTTGATCAGAATGAAAAGATTCCTTTAGTGGTCTCTAATGCTGCCATGTCAGTTAAAAGACAACAAAGAGTGCTAAAATGTAAGAATAAAGAATGCAATGCTATAATGTTAGGAGTGTATTTATTCAATAAATCTTATTTAATATTTAGTTGTGAGTGAAACAATACCAATGGTTGGTGACCTCAGAATGTGCACAGGCTAATAGTAGAAACATGTATGTATTAGGTTTGAGTAGGGAGAGGAAAAGGTATTGGAGATAAACAGCCTTAAGTGGAATCATCCTTCATATAGGATATTTATTAATGTAGCAGCTGGGTGGTATGGCTCGAGTCTACAGTAGGAAGATTTAGTTGCACCAAATGAGGCAAGGGGTCCAGTTTTAATGGTATCCAAGGGAAGTGTAGGTCCTGCATCCCAAGGAAACAATCTTAGATAGTATATGTCTTATGTGACATTACAGAGGTAGTGGTGAAGGGTTGTGACAGGAGTCATTCCTTTTAGGGTAGAAGAATGAGGCTTGGTTAATGTGTGACCAGTAAACCTGACCTTTGTTGAGCTGCTTTCAACCTCTGGGCAACACAGTGGGCTTATATTCACTATGTAGGGCTTGGTTTTTCTGACAATATGGAAGTATATCCTAATTTTTAATATGGCTACTTAAATATAAGAAAAAAAAACTCTGAATAATTTCAAAGGGAGTTCTGAAACCTGCTCCATGGCAGTAATATTTGAATTGAGTGGTGAGAGTAAGTTGAAGCCATTGACATATCTTATAGGTTTAAACCAGGAGTCATTTCTTTAAAATGCTTATTACTTTTGAGTAGTTCTTCCTGAAACCTAAGCTCTTGCTCAGCATATCAAGTACTAACTTATTGATTCATGTATTCAACTTTACATTCACATACATATTAAATAGTTAATAAATATCAGCACACTCATGATGAGTTGTCATAATGATTAAAAATTCCCATCATGGATGAAACACTCCTGCACTCAGGGCATTTGCTTATTACTACAGGTGATATCTACTAAATAATAACCCCTCAGATGTGAGATCTAAGGTGGGCTGATACCTACAGCCAGTGGACTGAGGAGTGCTGTGAAAGCCTCTAGCAGGAAGGCTGGGGCATTAATACATAGATGAAAACAGCTCTCTGCAAGATGAAGCAGTAGCTCAGAGGCTAAGGAGGGAGAGGGAAAGGGAGCTTGTTGTCCCTTGTGTCTGCAAGAGGGCTGTAGTTATAATATTTTGCTTTAGAGGAACTCTGGAGAAAATTGTTAGAGTTCTTACTGTTAAGGCACACAGGCACAAAAATTCTCAAAGCAACAATAGGCAAATTGCTTTTAATTACTTACATTAAAAAATAACTCTTGAAAACATGGCATAACCTTTCAGCTTTCCATGTTTCGGCCCCTGAGTCATAGCTGGTAATGAAGAACTTTTGACACATCCGGAGATGAGCTAGGAACCGAGTGGAAAGACATACATTTAAAACTGATTTTCAAACACCCTCCCTCCTGCCTTCACGGCCTGGGGTTCCAGAATAGGTGATTATCTGCTCTGTCAACATTGCTTTCCAACAGAAGCCCAGCTTTCATTTAACCTCCCGGCTCCCACTGCGTGCAAGCACCAGGCCTGGGAACAACAATGTCATTGCTCTGCTACCTACAGCAGCCTGCTTAATTTGACAGGCCTATTGATTCCAACACACCACCAGCAGTTTGTTAGGAGCAAGGCAGCAAGGGGGCAGATGGCAGTGGAAGGGCCCTGTGCCCACAGGGAGCACTCCACACAGGAGGGTGATTAGGATGAGGGCTTCCCCCAAGAATCTACACTGTGTTGAAAAGTAAATCATTCAGGTTCATGTTGAGGGTCAGTGAGTGGATGACTGAGTCTCCTTATTCACTACTAAAAGGCATTGTACGTCTTCTACAAAATGAGTTTGTAAGAAAACATAAACAAAGACCATCAGGGTCTGAGGCAAAGAAAGTGCATGGAGCCTATTGCCAAACTTTGTGACATCCTAGAGGGTATTCACAGGGAGATCCAGACAGGCAGCTGACCAGAGCACTCAAACATCACTGGAGAACAGATCTGATAGGTAAAACCACCCACATGCAGGTCTTAGCTTCTCCCAAGAGCAATAGGAGAAACTACAATAAACACTATTAGTATAGAGCACATGCCCAAAGGCTCTGGTCCTGGGCAGTTATGCTGACTTGTAGGAAGGCTTGGTACAGATGAACTGTTTGGCAGATAGTGCCATGAATGTTAATGGCTCTCAGCTGAGACAGCTAGAAAGCCAAGTAGAGACCGAATTCCGTCTTTAGTCTCTAGATGTTTTGTGTGTGCTCATATGTGTCTTTTGTTCTTTTTCATTTTATGTATTCCCTCAAGAGTATGTTTTGATCTACAGAAAAATCAAGAAGACACTACCGATAGAATTTTCATATATTCTGTGCTTAGTTTGTCATAATAGAAAATATGATTTAGCAATGGATACTGTAATGCCACAGTTGTTAAAATTTTAAAACTCAATACTGATAAATGCTTACTAAGTTATATTATTAACTGAATCCTACAATTGACTAAAATAAGAGATTCTTACCTCACCATTTATTTTTATTTATTTATTGTTCACTATTTATTTATTTGTTTGTTTGTTTGTTTGTTATTTTCTAGCTTCACCCAGGAACAACCTTGCTTCAATAGTTGTCACACATTTTAGCTTCCTCTTAGTCTTGGCAGTTTGTAAGCACTGGTATGGCTCTGTTGCTCTGGGCAGTTCAGAGTACTACTAGTCAAGATTTTGGAGGATTTTCCTTCCTTGGATTTTGTTTGGTGTGTTTCTTATGGTGAGGTTGAAGTTGTTGTCCATGCAGAAGCACCATTTTTTCACATCAGGTATGTACACTGGCAGCGTGATGAGTCAGCATTGATGTTACTTTGCTGTGTTTCTGAGGTTGTATTTTTCAAGTTCTCTCACTATTTAGATACTCCTTTCTCCCCATCTTCTTTACAGAATATGAAAGTGGTCATATGTAGCTCACACATAACAAATAAGAAGGTATATTTTTTTCTGATTATACAAAATCTGCATGAGTCATTTGGATATTCTGAACAGGGTTTGGTTTCTTCCCATCCACACATTTATTTATTCTATAATCTCTATACCAACCCAAAAACAGCTATTTTATACTTGGATTTATAATGCAAAGAGTTAAATATTATTACCAGAGATTTTTTAGGAGAAATTATGTGCTCCAGAAACCAGGATAAGCTTGGCGTGGCCACCCTATTCAATATGCTAATTAAAGAGATGGGTGAAAAAAGTAAAAAGGGGAATTTATTTAATCTAGCTATATTGCTAGATGAATAAATGAAACTAGTTATCCCACATTAGCCATGGAGGCACAGGTATGAACTTTAAGATTAAATTCAAAAGAGAAATTGTGCAAGAACATGGATAAATGGCCCTGGTTCTGGTGTAGCCTTTAGGACTGTTGTGTCAATTCTGGTTCTACAAGACGATCCAAAGAAGTCTTATTGCTGTCATGGCTCTCAGTGTTTGATAGGATTACCTCTTGTCCAGGGGATAACCTTGCCCTAGTGGATAGGGACCCGCATGTGCAAAAGAAGGGTCTGTCTCATGGGTTCTTCGGCTTGTGAAGTCCAAGGTGACTGCAGGATTAAGACAGTGATTTATTCCTGTGCTTTTAGCCCAGAAGTAAGTTAAACAAACACTCCTTGAATAATTAACATGTGCAGAGATAAGCAAGTAACCCCAAAATAATGGAGACAGGTACAGAGTGAAGACAGAGAGGACAGGATTTTTTCTTTTCACTTTATTTACCTGATAAGCTCAAATGACAAGGGAGATTTTTGTTTGTGTGTTTTTACCAAACACAGGTTTTACGTGCCCATTTCAATGTGGTTTTAGGCTGTTTGGGCTTTGTCCAGTAGTGCAGTTGCCTACGTCATTTGGATACTGTCAGCTGATCAGCTTTTGAAGTGTTTGTGTCGAATACTGCAGGATGTTTCAGGCTTATTCTGTAGATAACCTGACCTAATCATA
This sequence comes from Peromyscus melanophrys, assembly GCA_902168415.1. Classification (NCBI taxonomy): domain Eukaryota; kingdom Metazoa; phylum Chordata; class Mammalia; order Rodentia; family Cricetidae; genus Peromyscus; species Peromyscus melanophrys. The sequence goes on along the minus strand of CABHPR010139194.1, from coordinate 267 downwards.
GAATCAGTCTTTTTCCCCTAATAACATGCCTTTAATTACAGAATGCTGTTCAAAACAAGATCTGCTAGCGACAAGTATTTCTTGGCAATGAAATGGTTTTGCTTATAGGCCCTCTTGGCAAACAGACCACAGACAAACACACAACTATAATTTTTTTTTTTAATTTATTTTTTTTATTTTTTTATTTTAATATACAATTCAACTTTACCTATCAGCCATAGATTCCCCCCGTTCTCCCTCCTCCCGTCCCGCCCGCCTCCCCCCCCC
>CABHPR010139193.1:0-31215 GCA_902168415.1 Peromyscus melanophrys | reverse complement strand
TGATGATGATGATGATAAGGAGACAGAGGAAGAAAATGAAAAGGAAGAATTTCTGGGAATAGTATAAATTTGAGGCCAGCCTGGGCTACCTAGAGAGAACCTGCATGGAGGATAGAAACAAACAGGGTGTCAGGACAGGCAACTGGAACTCAGTACCCCAGAAATATGCAGGATACTGTGGGAGGAGTCTCTAAGGGGTCCCGTTATAGGGTGAAGCATATGAGAAACCTCCAATTGATGTCACTAGTTGAGCACTACCTACCTAGATTGGGGTGGGATAAACTCCCACAACTACTGGTTCAGATGGAAAGCCTTTGGCATGTACAGTAATGATGACAAGGAAGGGGTAGGGGTGTCAGTGCTGCCCACCATCTGGCATGTGGCTGTCTGTATTAGCTCGACTTGTTTTGTGGCAGCCACAAAATACCAGAGAAAAGCAGTGCAAGGGAGGAAGGCTTATTTTGGCTCACAGTTCCAAGGGATACCATCTGCCACTGTGTCAAAGGCATGGCAGAAGAGACATGTGCTAGCTGGTCACATTGCATTCTCAGTCAGGAAGCAGAAAGCAATAAACACTGTGCTCAGCTGGTTTTCTCCTTTTTTATACAGCCCAGGACTCCAGCCCTGGAATGATGCCATCCACATTTAGGGTGGGTCCTCCTACCTCAGTTAACATAATCTAGAGTCTCCCTCGGGCCCATCCCCAGAGACTTGTGTCCATGGTGATTTTAATATCCACCAAACTGAGAATCAAGAATAAGCATCACAAAGCCACGTTTCACCCTGGGTTGTGGTTGGAGTGTATTCAAGGTGTGCCCGTGGTTGCAGTGAGAGAGGTCCCAGTGTGTAGTGACTCCCCAGGATGGCACTAGCTGTCAGCAGCAGCAGAGCTGAGCCTGAAGTGCCTGCTTCCCCTCCTCACCTCCTGTTTCTTCTAACCGGTTCTGTGCTGTTTATTCCAAGGAGTCTAGGGCCTTGCATGCCTCACTCATCCATTTTATTTTATTTAGTTATTTAATTATTTACTTATTTATGTGTTTATCACCCATCTAGTTCCAGAGATAACTTAGGGCTTTTGTACAGCTCATTAATTGCCTCATTGCTGGCTAAGAAACAGGGAGACTAGCTGAGAGGGGCGGGGAACACATTGAGTGGGGGATCCACAGGAGCTGGGAAACATAAGAACCTGCAGCTGGCAATAGATACTACTGCTTCCACTCTCTTGCTCTCACAAAAGGATTCCATAATGGCTCCTTTCAGGAAGTCCCTCCCACAGGAAATCCCACATTCAGCACAGTACACATTTTGCCCTGACCAGTGAGAACGCACATGTCAGGCTGGGAAAGACGGATGGGTTTGTACTCTGTGTATTTCCCAGTTTCTCATGGTCACTGCTGGAGGTAGCTGTGGGGAATAGGTGATGAGGGTATGGACACCAACTTGGATGAAATTGAATAGTCTTCTCTAACAGATGCTTGCAACTTCGCCATCTTTCATTCATGACACCCCCCATTTCCTGTATGACCCCCCTTCATTTCCATGTGTGAGCAGATATGTCCTTCCTTCATGACAATAACTTGTTGTAAATTTCCCCTGGAATCAGTATGGATCATGCAGAATCAAGGTAGGTACAATTATCATGAGAATCTGGAGGTCAGTGTCCAGGCTGGCGGGCCATGCAAAGAGGATTGCATTGGAGGATCCAATGTTGAGGTATGCAGGTGCTAGAGTTCTGAATCAATCCTGGACTTCATTGCACCTTCCAGTACCACCTAGGCTGCCCAGTTCTGCTCACCCAAGACATCCATGCCAGCGCTGCAATCAGTTCGCCCAGAGGAATGGACAAAGGAGGTTACAGGGTATTAATTTAATTTGGATTTTCTCTCTGGAAGCCCTGCCTGGCAACCAGCTCTCCCAACACCCACATGTCCACAGCCCAACTGCTCCGTCCATCAGGTCTTGTCCAACTTAACTATTCATTTTATGTATTTTAATTTGTGCAGAACATTTATTTGGCTTAAATTTCCTTTTCAGGGGTTGGAATGTGCCTTCCACACACAGGCAGAGATGATCTGCTGGAATTTCGTCAGAAGGAGTTTAGTTTACAAAGATAGTAACTGAGCTATTAAAACCAACAACCCCTTTTAAAGCAAACAGACCATTAAAATATAGGAACGGTTTATGGCATAAATAAAATTGAGGATATAGATTATTTAAAGATAAGATTTTTCAAGAAACAGGGATAAAAAAACACTTAAATAATTTCTCTACGGTAATTTTTTTTTTACAAAGTGAACTTCAAAATGCAAATGTAAAATTAAAAAAAAGACACCAGAGAAATACATTAAAAACCTATCTTACTAGGAGAGACATCTGAAAACGGCTTGACTAGAATATTTGATAAGTACATGATTTCTAAGGGGTGAAGTAGAGAGGGTGGTGGAAACTATTTGAATTCATAAACGGCAGCATTTACCCAGCTCGTAAAGCTACATTGTGGAAAAAAAGCAAGACTTCTAGATCATTCTCCCAAGCTGACTGACAGATACAATAATTCCGTCCATTAGGCCAATCCATTGTCTTCTTTTCGGCACAGAAGTGCTGTACACGGAGGTAGGTTTCCACTTCTATGCATATTTTAAGGGTTATTTGGCAACACGAGTGAAGCTAAAAGTAGCCTCTTAATCTAATTAATTGACATTTCTGAATCTTGCTTTCACAACAACACATGGTTTCGTGTTCTGGGTTTTAGCACTTGTCAAGCTTTTTTGGAGAATGTTTTGGTCAGAATGACAAGATAATTTGTGACTGAGGCTCCAAGCTCGAGAAGTGTTTAAGGCTATAATGATTTATTATCATCACAGAATAACAAAATTTACAAAGTGTCTCATCAGAATTTTTGAAATAAGTTTGCCACCATAGGAGAAGCAGGGAGCTGGGGGTGGGCTGGATTGGGAGACAGGGAGGGCTCAGAGTTCATATACAAACCCAGCCATGACGGATTGGCTGAAATCTCCTCTATTAAAATTTATCTCTGCGTGTGCCTTGGGAGGAACCACAGAGCAGGCCAGGAGGACAAGATTCGATAGAGGAGAATGGAGGAAAAATCCAGCCTTCTCCCCCTACCCCCAGTCCTTTGTAAGCAGGAAACCCGAATCCCCAGCTCCACTTAGAACATATATGTGGCCGCAGTCAATGATGAATTTCTACATTTTGGCAACGGTCAGAGCGAAAGTAGTCACACTATCTATAGAAACTTCGAGATGGAGAACACTTGGAGTGTGCTACTGAAAATGCAAGAAACACATTTCTGAGAGGATGAAATAATATCACTGACTGACAGTAAATTAACATGCTGACATTTGCAGACTTCGAGAGCACTGCCATAAAAAGAAGTAATACAACATGACTAATTTGGACTTCTTCTTTATTTCTTTCCTGGGAGAGACAGCCGTGGCCCTCCCAGGCCACCCGTGAGACTGCCTCTCAGCACTTCCGCCTCTCACAGGAAATGCAGGAGATTTTAACATTCCTTCTTGACTCTGAGTTCTAAACTTGCTCCCTGGTCTGCCACACGTGTATGATGATGGGTCCAGGAAACATTCAGACCCCTGAGTGACAGCTGGTGGGGATGCACTTCCCTGATGCCCCTAAACCAGCTGCCTGTAGAATATCAGGACTGCAAAGCATTGGATACACAAAGTGTGCTGTGGTATCACGGGAAGACCGAGACAGAGAGAGGATGTAAGTCCCCATGTTGGATTCCTTTCCCCTGGGTCAAGAGTCCATTCTGAAAGGTCCCTGGAGGGACTAGTGGGTATCTTTTTATACTCTATTTGCCTCAAAAGGAGGCTTGTGTGATGCTGGCATCCAGCAAGCATAGAAGAAAGATTGGCCAAACTGATTAAACAAATGAGTAAGGTCGTTGAATTATTCCAAAACTTCTACACCTAAGCTCTCTGCCTCCAAAAAACCCATTAACCTAGCAAGCCCTTCTTATCTCAGACTCTGGGCTTCCCTGAGAAGACCAAGTCCTCCACTCCAGAAGTTCTTCCATCCTACATGCTGTGCTTCTCAGTTGAGCACCATACTCCCCACAAAATAAACAAGGAGTGTGCATTCTAACACCCTATGCTACATTCCCACCCTTGCTGCATTCTAACCTATGCTGTATCCTGTACTGGCCCCATAATGGACATCTCTCCCAACTGCTGGTTGCTATACTTACAGAGAAAGGCTATCAGGAAATGAATATATGCTGTAAAATATATGCTGTAAAAGCCACAACCCTGCAAAGACTGGAGAACCACTTATCTCCCAATACATGTAAGAGGAGCTGGTCCTGTGAGGTTACATTGCTGCTGAGGCTGAACACGGAACTTTCTGGATCTCAGGTAAGTCTGTGTCACCACCCATGCTGGCTCTTTGGAAGCTACTCCAAAGTCCCGAAACCAAGTGTGAGGTGTCCCTTCTCCTGTCTGGTTGGCCCATATACATCTCATTCAAGATAATTCAGTTTGAGTGGCAACTGGGATTCTGGGATTCCTTCTAGAATTTTCCTATGACCCTCATCTTTAGTGATATCAGTGCATAGGAAGGATCACAAAGTAGCCACTATCTTTTCCTTCTACTGAAGGTCAGCCTCTCTCCTGGTATAAACACACACAGCTGCTGTTCATGTTTGCTGAGCCTGGCAATGTGGATTCTAGAGAACATCATCCACTGATCTTCTCCTAGCCTGTCAAACGATCAAGTGTTCTCTGTCACACTAGGAATAGCTGAGGCTCAAGAAAGAAACTTCAGGGCCACTTTACCTTGCTATGGACCCAGGAATGGGAACCCCAGTCCATGTGTCTGGCAGGTGCATGCATGGCTCAGCCATTTGTCACACACTCTTTACCCAGTCCCTGCCTGGATGGTCTGAGGATTTGCGAGCCCTGGGCAGTGTCGTGGGCAGACATTGTTACGAGGTAACATAAGTTGAGAGTAACCTTTCAGCAGAACAGTTTGAGTTAAAATAAAGGGATTGAAAAAGAGTACAATGACCAAAAAAATCTATAAAAATGCAATTGCGCTAATATAATTTTATCACTTATTTAAAAATTTAGTCGACCCAAAAGACTACCAAGTGTGAAATTAAGGAACAGCTCCTCTACTTTTATGGAAATCACTCTTCCTCACTTGTCTAATGGCCTGATTTTGTCAGATCATTTATTTCCATGGCTTTAAAATGAGCTTGACAGACAGAATTTTATAACACCACTTTACTGCAAATAAGAACATCATTTTCGCTTATTAAAACTGAAGCTTAGAGAAAGCATTAAAATTAACAGTTCACTCTGCTTTAACCTTTTGCATACTGCCATGACTTCACACCACAGACTATGTGTAAGGAAGGATGGCGGGCTGCGTGTGGAGGGAGGAGGTGGGACTAGAGACGCATCCCAGACCCACTGTGAGTTGGGGAGGCTGCTTGCCCAGCTGGGAATGGCTGTGAAGGTGCCTTGTGGAATCTTCCAGCTGGGCCAATGAGCTCCAGCTTCAGAGAGCTAGGCCCCATGGGAAGCAAGCAAAAGGCACTCTTTCCAAGCTGTGGCCAATGACCTGCACTGTTCCCTGGAGATGAACTTGACTGACAACTGTGCTCTGAGAATCTTATATATTGGATTGCTTCCTTCTGTTACATGTTTCAGGGGCACTGTTCCAGGCACCTAGGATAAAATATTGAATAAGAATCTGGTGTGGTAGTGCATGTCTATAATTCCAGGACCCTGGGAGGCCAAGGCAGGGGATTGGGATTTTTAAATCCACTCTGGCATACACAGTGAGTTCCAGGCCAGCCTGGACTACATTATTTTGTCTCAGAACAAACACAACAATTGAAGTCCCCAAGGGGGGTAAACAGCAAAGGAAACTAAGTCCCAGTTCTTAGGATGCTCTGCATGTCATCTGGGGAAATAGCTCCTTAGTTTTGGAGCAGACAGGCATAGTCTCCTGTCTGGAAAATAATCCAGAGTTTGGGAGAAAGACAAAGTAGGCCGATGATAGACAGCTCACAAAATCTGCTTGCTGGGCTGAAGTGCTGTTTCTCATGCTGGGGAACTTGGGGATGGCGTTTGCAAAGTGGTCTGTCCTGGGCATTGTGGGTTAGAACACCCAAAAGTCCCATTCTGTACCTCGTATGGGTAAGGCCTGTGTGAGGGTTTTTATTGAGCAGAACAATTGCATATCTGTGCCTGGGGCTTTGTCCCAAGCCTCAGAAAACTTCTCTGTCCTCATGACTGGTCTGAAACTCCAGGTTGCTAACTAATACCCACAAAGCAACTTTCAACCAATGACTGGTGGGAACTGGCATGTCTGAGCCCAGCCCTGGCCTCTTGGGTGGGATGGAGCTGAGCTGGATGTTTCTTGGGGTCCTACCATAGGATCAAGCCCCAGATGACCACTTCATTAATTGACCAATTCACAGTCTACGCTTATTTACCAAGCACTTTCCAAGTAGATGAATGAGTGGGCCTTCTCCAAGGGAGAAAGGATGTTGCGTGAAATAGAAATGCTATTTGCAAGCAGGAGGAATGGCGAAAGTGAGGCTCAGGATGTCTGACTGATTGGGTTGTCTAAAGAGAAGGAAGGTTCTATGGGATGCCATGAAGTGAGAGCAATATATAGGTTCTGGAAAGGCTGACCTGGCCAACCCACCCAGGATTCACTAAATTGTTTTCTCTCTCTTTGATGCCTTAGCCTGGGTCTATCTGCAGAAGAAACAGAAGGAAAGCTGCATGTGGGAAAACTTTGGGAACATTATCTGGGCAGGGGCTAGGGATGGGGGCACAAAATAAACAGGCCAGCCCATCAAAAGAAGCATAATCAAACTGATGCTGTGATAGTGCTCCAAATGCCCAAAGGCCCAATGGCTTGTGCCTAAGAACCATCTACTTTGGAGAAAGAAGGTTCATCCCCTGTGGATCAGGCTGGTCCCAAGCCTTTATGGGAACAAGTGCCGAGAATGTTCCTTGAGTCAAGAGGCTGCTGTGTCAAGACAGAATTCTTACCGTATTCACAGCTCCTGTGGGGAAGGTAGCTATGCTTGGGAGTTGGTGGATCTCTAAGCAGAATGGTCCTGATAAAGAGGCTGGAATAAGAATTGGGGCTGAGGGTAGTGCCTGAAAGAGGAAATGACTGGGATGGAGATGAGTGGCAAGCAGAGACTGCCAATCTGAGCTCTCTGACATGGGTCTTTGCCAATGGCTACCATTTCACTAATTGTGAGCCAAGCATTCAAGGTCAAAGCATTGACTTGGAAAGAGCTGGGTAGGTAAGTGGAGACTGTGAAATCGGTCATTTAATGAAGTGGTCATCTGGGGCTGGATTCTATGGTAGGACCCCGAGAAACATCCAGCTCAGCTGCATCCCACCCAAGAGGCCATGGCTGGACTCTGACATGCCTGTTCTCATCAGCCATTGGTTGAAAGTTGCTCTGTGGGTATTAGATACAGGTATACATCTCAGCCTCTATGTGGCCCTATCTGTTCCTCCCACATGGTGGCTCTTGAAGCCACAGAGCAGCCTCTTGGAGCACTTGACACACCAAAGGCCACAGCCTCGGCATGTGTTTGCTTACCACCAGGACTCTAACACATGCAGTACTCATAACAAGACCAATAGCCTCAGGACTTCTCTGTGGGCAGACAGGTAGGGAAGTGACTGTTTCTATATGAGATACAAAGTAGACAATAAAGAAATGATGAATGAAGACGATGAAGGAACTTAGAATTAAAAAAAATACTAAGTGAATGTGCTGGGTGCCTCTTCACTGTGTCTGCTGTAGCATCAGAGCATCTCTGCCTGGCATGCCCTGGGGATACCCTCAGGCACCATCAGTCACTGCTGAGGCCCCCTGGGCAAACATCTGTCACTGCTTTGTGTTGTGATCTGCTCACAGGTGGGTCTCGTCTCTAATCTGAGAGCACCTGGAGGCTGGCTCTTTTCTCTCTGGCACCTGCAAAGGATCTCCAGTGGCGTTGATATGGCCAGGTGGCAATCAGGCAAGTGGAAGATGTACAGGGCATGAGTACGGGTTTATAAGGGACTCCTCACCAATAGGGCACAACCTGAAAACATGGTCCCCATGAGCGTCTATAGGGGCCAGATAATGATTCCTCCATGGGCTTCATTCCACAAAAGTCCTGGGAAGTGGGATTCATTAAAGGGACAGCTGAGCCCTGGGGAGACTGAACAGCAGGGTCATGACTGCAGCCTCAGAGTGACCACACATCCAGTCTAGACACCCCTAAATCTGGAACCACAGCTCTACTGTCCTACGGAAAGCCCTGTGTCCATGCCCCTACCATGCACTGGACTTCCTGCTCTGGGCAGACTCATCTCCAGCTTCATGGGTGCATATCTGTGCTTCTTCTTGAAGCTGAGAACAGAGAGGGACTATCCTCCCACATCCCCTATCACTAGCCCCTGGCTGAGGCTTAGCACAAGGTAGGCGCTATGTGAGTGGGATTATCCACCATGTTGAACTTTTCAGTGCTGTGAGAAAATACCCAAGCAAACAATGTAACGGAAGGAAGTTTATCTTGGCCTCCAGGTGCAAAGAACTCAGGCCAATTCCGCTGGAATCCATTGTTGTGCATCTGAAGTGAGACAGTGGAATGTTTGCTAGGAGTCTGCTCACTTTGTGGTAGACAGGAAGGAGAGAGAGAAAAAAAAGGCTGGGGGCAGAAAGGAGCAAAGGAAAGAAGAAGGAAGGAGGAGGAGAAGGAGAAGGAGAAAGGAACAAGACATACCCAGCAGAGAAAGGCCCCAGTGACCCATTCCTTCCAGTTAGGCCCACCACACACAGTTTCCACTATTTCCCAATAGTCTATTCAATTATGAATCTACCAACAGACTAGTCCATTCATGAGGTCAGCTCCATCCTCAGAAGCCTCTGAACAATGTCCTGGGACAAAGCCTTCATTCCACACATAAGTAGGGGCTATGGAAAAGATTCTTCATGCCCAAACCATGACACCTGGTTCTTTTATGCTAGCTGGCTTGGTCTTCATACGCCATGAGGTGCTCCTAGATTTGTGCTACTGTATGATCATGAAATATCTCCACAGTCCCATGTGTTAAACACTTGGTGTCCAACTTAGAGCTTCTGTAGACTTACTGTAGATCACCAAGGATGGCCCCTGTTTTCTGTCTGCTAAGATGTGAACAGCAGCCTTTGCCAGCCACTCCCACCACTGTGGTAGTCTCCCAAAGCACATAGAGCCAAGAAGACCATGGCCTGAGCCTGGAACTCTGGAACTCTGAGCAAAATAAGCAATTCGTCCCATTATGGTATTCTTTCAGACATTTGGTCATAGAGACCCAACAAACTGATTAATACAGTACCCAAGAGGAGTAGAATAGAATACAGAATACCCCTGGGTGACCTCCTCTGCTGTCACTGTATCAGTCTGAGTGTGAGCTGACTTCTTCCATGCCCAGGATTTCCTGAGTGACTGCATCCACACAACCACACAACCACACACCATGAGGCGGACAGCCATGGTGACAGTTGGAAGTAATGTTTGGTTGGGAAGACAGTGCAGGTCATGTTAGTCCAGTACTCTAGCCTTACCTAAAGGAAGCAGTGCTGGTTGGATAGTGGGGACAGTGACTTTCAAATAGGACTGGGTAGGATTTTGAAGGAGAGGCTGTTCCTCAGGCCCCACTGGTAATAAGAATCCTTATTGTCTCTGACATGGTGCTTGCTGAAGAGGGCCTAGAGTTTCTGGGATAGCCAAGGCTGCCCTCTGTAGCATGGATCTTAAAGAGTCTTATTAATAAAATCAAACCTGGAGCCAGGTATTGGGGTGAACACTGGAAGATCAGAGAAGCAGAACAAGCCACAGCCACCTCACCTTGCCAATTCCTCAGCTGATCCTGTTTCCTCAGACTGGAAGTCTCTGTGTCCTCATCCAAGGCTCTCAGCTGAACTACTGCTCAAAAGCCTAAAAGCTTAACCAACCTAGTTCCTCATTCTCACTCCTTAAATACCTTTCTGCTTTCTGCCATCACTTCTTGTGATTAAAGGCTCTTGCTACCATACCTGGCTGTTTCCAGTGTGGCCTTGAACTCACAGAGATCCAGGCGGATCTCTGCCTCTGGAATGCTAGGATTAAAGGCGTGTGTGCCACCATTTTCTGGCCTCTATATCTAGTGGCTGTTCTGTCCTCTGACCCCAGATAAGTTTACTAGGGTGCACAATATTTTGGGGAACATAATTTCACCACAGCCCTCCACTCTTAGAAGTAGCTGAGATTTCTAAGAACAGCTTTCCATGTCCTTCCATGGTGGGGTATTCACAGAGCCAGTGTCTACTCCCCACAGATGTGTGCTACTTGGATTTGCCATCATCTACTGCTATGGGCAGAGTAGGACTTAGAAAACGCTGGAACATGTGTCTGTAGTTTCTTTGTCAAACTCAACAGTTGGAGCTTTATCTACTCATATTTCCTCCTCAAGTCCAAGAAAAGATGGAATGAAAAATCAATTTCTCTGTCTCCTTATGATGGTTAATTTTAAGAACTATTTATTTATTTATTTTACATGTATGGGTATTTTGCTGGTGTGTACATCTGTGCTACAGAGTCCAGAAGAGGACATTGGATCCCCTGGAGTTAAAGACAGTTGTTAGCTGGCATGTGGGTGCTGGGAATTGAACTCAAGTCTTCTGTAAGAGCAGCAAATGCTCTTGACTTCTGAGCCATCTCTCCAGCTCCATGAGGATGAATCTAAATACTGACTTGATTGAAGTGAAAGGCACCTTGTAGATTAACAGGATTTCTGGAGACAGTTTGATTATGAGGGCTCTAGTCTAATCAATGATTTGATCCATTGATGGGTTAATAATTTGGTGACGTTATTGGGAAATGATGGAAACTTTTAGGGGTGGGCCTAGTGGAAGGAAGTAGGACACTAGGGCTTTTCTGAGTGCTGCACTTAGCTATGTCCTGCTCTGTGCATCTCTCTCTGCTTCCTGTCTGCTATAAAGTGAGCAGGCTCTGCCACATGCTTCTGCCACCACAATGCTCTGCCTTGCCTTGGCCCAAAGACAGTGGAGCTGGCTTTGGACTGACACTTCTGAAATCATATGCCCAAGTGACTCTTTGCTTCACTTTTCTTACGTACTTCTCACAGGCATGAAAAGTCTAATTCCTTTTCAGAGAGGCTCTGTGGGGAATCTACTCTCTTCATCAGGAAGAAACACTGCCAGCGTTCATTGTCTCTCATTGAAAGTGAGGTCTCAGTGCAGCTTCCTGGTCATATATAGAAAACATGCTCCCCCTGCAGATTCCCCATTCATCTGGCTCTTAGAAGCCTCTGTCTCTACTCCCATGATGCTCTTTGAGTAGGTATTGCGTTGTAGATGCGTCACTTAGATCTGGACATACATGGTCAGCTGTTCTTTACATCTCAACAGCATGGCTGCCGAAACAAGATCTGAACAATGGCAGCATCAGTTGGCATGTCAATGTGGATGGGGGAAATCCCATGGGGACCCACCCCTAGACAAAGAGCTATAAAAGGTAACTAAGGACTGCTGGGAGAGGAAGAATTAGTCTTCCCCAGGGATGAACTTCCTCACTGGTTAGCCAACACAAAGTGGTCAGCCATGAAAATATATTCTATATGAGCAACACTAAATGGATTCAACAGTGTGTGTGTGTGTGTGTGTGTGTGTAAAAACAACAATAATTAAAGAAAAGGAGGCCATGAACCTGAAAGAGGATATAGGTGTCTAAGGGAACATGTGAATGGTTGGGGGGAATAGAGGATGGGGGGAAATAATGTACATACAGGGCATGAATATGAAGTTAAAAATAAATTAATTACATAGCTTTGTAAAACAGCAAAAACAAAAAAGTGATATTTGCACCCTGCTCCTGTAGAACAACCTGCCCAGTCCCCACTCTCTCAGGTAGGGAAGCCCATTGGTGGATGCTGACTTTTATATTCCAGAGGCCCTCCTCAAGCCTTGAATCTCAAGGGGCTCCTGCCTCATGGTTTCCCAGGGTGCTCCATCTATACCAGGGTATCCTGAGCAGAGTGAGTAGGTTCATGGGCCCACCTGGAGCACTCTGCCTCTTGCCTTAGAAAGCCTTTCCCACAGAGGCTCAGAGCCCAGACAACTGACTTGGCCCAGACTGATCACACAGCCTCCTAAGACAAGAATTCCACGTCTCCAAAATGTGTGAAAGCAAAGATCCTAGCTGCCCAGCCTGAAAATCACCAGCCTCCCATAACCAGATCTGCTTACACGGGCAGGAGCTTAGACATGCAGCCATTGTGGAAAAACAAAGCCACACAAGTGGGAAGGCCAATGCCAGGTTCCAGCCTTAGAGGAGCTAGCTGTGGGGTGTGTTGTATTTCAGCCCGCCCCCCCCTCCGGGATTGGTAGATTGGGCCCCTCCCTTCACCCTATCCCACCAGGGGCTAGGTTCCCAGCATATCACTGTTTCACTGCACCTGTGCAGCAGAGCTTTGTGATGATTCGCTACAGACTCCTCTGTAGGCCTCCCTGTGTCTAGGACCTGAGACAAGGCATGCAGTTGCCTTTGGTTACTGCCCTGGAGCTTAGAGCGCATGGCTTCGAAGCCTTCTGCTTTGATCTTAACACAAGCAGAAGGGACACTGAGGCAGGTAGGATTTGCCAATGGGTCTCCTAAACATGGCTAGTCAGAGGCCACTCATTCTCCCATTCAAAACCTTCCAGATGTCAAGGCCTAACTGGTAACATCTCCCAACCACTACAGAGTATGGTATGAGGCTTTCCAAAGCCTTTCTGATTGAGGTGGAGACACATGTCTGGAGTAGACAAAGGCAAAGTCTTAAGCTCTAACAGAGCCTCGGAGCTTCACGGTCCTACAGCAGGAGGTACCAGCTACCTTCAAGTCAGATGTTTCCTGACCCCTTACTGGTGTATTGGGATGCAGACGCAGAAGGTCACTTATGCTTACAAGTGCATGTGAGTTGTTGGTTATTTTATATCATGAGGTCATTTTGCAAGTATTGTTGGTGACTGGCTTTTCATAGGTTCTCACCTTTTCTGTCAATCCACTCATGGAATCACAGCTGAGGTGCCATTGTAAGAATTTAAGCCATTGCCCCATAGAGGATATCTGTTGTCATTTCCTTTTTTTTTTTAACCTTAAAAAAAAAAAACTCATTCTTTTTCTCTTCTTTCCCTTTCATTCTTCATTTTCCTTAGCCGTATTTTCTGTATTTGTTCAGTGTTGGGAATTGAACCCAGGTCAGGGCCTTGCACATACTGGGCAAGGACTTTAGCACTGAACAATATGTTAGCCTTCCCTCTTTGCTCCTGATGAGGACAGCATTGTAAACGCACCTGAGCTGGTTAGATTTCTGTGCAGTTGCTGATCACTCTGTAGGAATGCTCACTGATGACATCTCAAACAACGGGATGCACGTTTTCAGTATTAGTAGCTTCCTCACTCTCTACAGTGTTTACATTCTACCTACTAACATTGCTAAGATGTTAAGAGTAATCCATCGATGGTATTTAAAGACACTCCGTGACCCTAAGTGTCCCTGGGAGCACCTTGTCCAGGACTCTGCATGGGGACATCTCACTCTGAATATGCAAATTACATATAGAGACTGTCTCAATCAAAAGCAACCAAGTGTTTAAAGTGAACTTACTATCAAGATTCATATACAATGCTTTCCCCCAAATCCAAATAGCAGACACGGAGGGAACGGTGTGGAGAGCAGAAAGCCATGTGAAGACCAACACTAGAGTGAGGCCATGCAAGCATGGGAAAGGCAGGAAGTGTATTCATCCCTGAGCCTGGGAGAGGATGACCCTGTGGACACTTCCACTCTGATCTCTGCCTTCTAGAAACTGCTAACAAAGGTCTGTTGTTCGAAGCCACTGAGTTTGCTACCGTGGCCACTAGAAGCTCATTTAGGCCCTCAGGCTCAGAAAGGCTAGGACTTCCTTTATATTTCACGTATGTGCATATTTGCACATGTGTGTGGAGACCACAGACTCGTTACAGGTTTCTTCCTTGGTCACTGCTCAGGCTGGCCTGGAACTCACTATTAACCCAGTCTGAGCTCTAACTCTCACTGCTTCAGCTTCCCAAGTTCCAGATCGCAGGCATGCTCCATACCTGCCTTATTCTTGTTTTATGAGTGATGAAACTGTGATCTAAAGAGGACTCTCTGTTGAGGCCACAGAGCCAGGAAGGAGGTTAGGTAGCATCTGGCCATACACCATTTGGCCCGATGCCAAGTGTATACTCTTAACCTCTCTTTGGTCTTTGGTGAGTTATAAATAAAATAACATGTCCCTCCCCCATTGTCACAAGCCAGCAGAGATTAACATCACAGGCTCTAAGGACCCTGCATGGCCCACCTCATGGATATGTCCCTTACCCTTAGGTCCACAGGGGGTGCCTGCTACTACAGGAGCAGTCTCCATACACAACACATCTTCTCCTTGTGTTGGATAGTTCCATGTCAACTTGACACCAGCTAGAGTCCAGTGAGAAAATGCCTATATCAGACTGGTCTATGGGCAAGCCTGTAGGGCATTTTCTTAATTAGTGATTGATGGGGGAGGGTCCAGCCCATTGTGGTCCCGTGTTCTGTAAGAAAGCAGGCTGAGCAAGTCATGAGGAGCAAGTCAGTAAGCAGCACTCCTCTATGGCCTCTGTATAAGCCCTTGCCTCCAGGTTCCAGCCCTGTATTCCTTTGATGATGCACTGTGATGTGAAAGAGCAAGTTGCTTTTGGTCATGGTATTTTATTATGTAACAGAAACCCTAACTAAGACACTTCCCCAGGCTGCATCTATTTTCTCCAACTAACCTACCCATTAGGCTCAACACATACTAGTATGGTGACTTGTGGCCCAAGAGGATCACACGAGCCCCAAATTGCCCTGGCTTGGGAACATTCTAGTAAAAAATGGCAGATACTAAAACCCTCAGCCCAATTGAAAGTTTGACATGTTAACACTCCAACACTCCAGGTAGGTATGTCCCCTTGGCCTGCAGGATCCTGGCCTAACAGAGGATAAGAAAGGCCTTGTAAACATGGGACACAGGGACAGTGTCTGAGCTAGCACTTGTTTCTGTAGGCTTCAGTTGGAGAGAACTCTTCCACTTCCCCTCTAAGTAAATTTCTTCATATCTTTCCAGAACCTTGCAACATGTTTGATAGCAAAGAAGGTTCTGCCTACACCTTGCCTGTGGTGTAAGGCAGATGCTGAGCCTCTGACTGGTGTGCACATGTATACACACTGTAGGAGGAAGCATGTCCACACCACAGCAGCCTAGGAGGGCCACTCTGCAGCTGAGATCAGCTACTGCAGATTGTGCACTTACTGTGTGCCAGGCTCCCTGCTAAGCTTTCCCTCTACAGTACCCACCCCACAAGGCCATAATCATTGTCCCCATTTCACAGATGAGATGACATGGCCAGCTGGGTTCCGGAGATGCACTAACATCCAGTGTGTCTTGGGGCAAGATCGTGATTCAATAGTCTGTCTTCCCCAAAATGGTTTTATTATAAAAGCTGCTTAGCATATCCCACTTAGAAGAGTAGATATTTCATATCTTTTGCCTATCCCAATGTGCACTGCTAAACATTCATTATTTAGCTGTGCACTGGGTGCAATCATTCTTCAGGTTTGGGCATGGCAGCAGTAATTTCCATCCTGCACGAAGAGCTGGGATGCGTCCTCACCTATGCAGCAGAGAGAGCTGACAGTGGGACAGAATATAATTGTTTGAAAAAGCCGTACTTGATCACTAATGAATGAGCAGGTAAGGATTAGAGATGGGAAGCTCTACCAGCATCAATGAGATGTAAACCAACAATTAGAAGCGGGATGTGTTCTGTTGGCTGTCAGGGAGAAGACGATTCAGACTTGAGGGGAGTATGCTGTCTGCTGATGGTGTAGAGGAAACCCACACTTGGGATGTGTGTGAAGATCTGTTTTGAAGAGGACTTAGAAGAATTTTCTCTGGTGGTTTCTTTCTAAAGTTTCATGAAGGCTTAGAACTGCCAGTCAGTGTATTCACTCAGTGAGCATATTCTGGGCAGGCACTGTGTGTCTGGTGCCTGTAGACTGGGGCGCTGTAGAATCAGGAACGGCTTGAATGTCCAAGAGAACAGGGCTTTGGAGTGGATGCTGGTCAGGAGACTCTTCCCTTGGAAGTGAATGTTAATGTAAGTGTGAAACAGAGCCATGATTACTAGTTAGTGACCCTAGAGTATCCTGTGAGATGCTGGACAATTGCTTGAGCACTCTCCACATGACACAGATGGACTATACCAACTTCACTTCCATTAGGAGGGTTCTGAGGCTCTGGAACCCCAAGGCTATCCGGTCTCAGTGCAGATGTGCGGGAGTTTTGGAGAATGCTAACAATTTTCCTGATAAAAGAAGAAAGACTCAAACAGTCCTGGGAATTGAACCATAATGTAATTTTATTTTATATATCACGTATTTTTATATATTAAGGTCCCTTACAGAGTGTTTATGTATGTAAATATATGCATACACACACATGTATGCTTACACAGCACACATACATTGTAGAACATGTATATATGTGAAATTTGAAAACTACCATACTGTGTTCTAGGACAAGGTCACCACGTGGCTGACAGCTACAGATGAGGGACCCCTCTGGAGTCTGTTATTTGGTGCCAATGCCATTAGCCGCCTGGGATCGTCTTAATTTCATTGATCAGGTTTTCAAAGGCAGATCCACGAGGCCCACAGAGGTCAGTGAATATCAGACAGTATGTGTGTGGGGTGTATCCCATCTCCCTAGATAAAACATCACCCAGTGTCCTGGTTGGTTTTTTTTGTTGTTGTTGTTGTTGTTTTGTTTTGTTTTGTCAACTTGATACAAGCTAGCATCAAATAGGAAGAGGAACCCTGAATGAGAAAATGTCTCCCTCAAGATTGGCCTGTAGGTAGTCTATGGTGCATTTTCTTGGTTAACGACTGCTATGAAAGGTCTAGCCCACTGTGGGAGGTGTTGTCCCTGGGCATATGGTCTTTCAGTGTATAAAAAAGTAGGATGAGCAAACCCTGGGGAGCAAGCCGGTAAACAGCACTCCTCCATGGCCTCTGCTTCAGTTCCTGCCTCCAGGTTCCTGCCTCAAGTTCCTGCCCTAACTTCCCTTCATGGTAAATGGTAAGATGTAAGCTGAAATAAACCTTTCTTTCCCAACTTGCTTATGGTCATGGTGTTTATGACAACAACAGAAAGTTAGCTATGACACCAGGTTTTCCCACATCCTCAGGTTGGAGCCCAGTGCTTTTCTCATAACAAAAAATGACAACTTTTTTTCATGCAAAAACACTCTACAGTTGAAAAATGTCCTATCCTTTGGCTGCTGACCTTTGTGTTGCTTGATTTCTCTGGTAGTTCAAGACCACATCTTTCTGTTACAGAGCAGTGGCTGACTTGGGGACAGAGAGCAGAGACTAGTCAGTGCTCAGCTTCATGGAATGCTTCCTGAGGTCCTGGTTCAATGTCAGCTAGTCTCTACACACTGCAACACTCCAATACCACACTGACCCTTGATCCTGGGCTGGCAGTCCTCTTTTGGAAACTGAGGCTATGGTCAATCTTTCTACCAACTTAACCTTGGCCAGACTTTGGACCCAAATTCTTGCTTGTTGCTTACTTGGTCCTCAGCTGCTGCATCTGACCATCTCGACTGCAGTGTCTGCGGGAAGCTGTTCTGTCTTCTCCTTTGTTGTAAAATTATTTATTTCTGGTCAGTGGGTAATTTCAAGCTTATAGAAAAATGCATGAAGTCTCATATTTCCAAAACCAGAATCTCCAATTCTTAACACTTTATTCTCTCTCTCCCCTCTCTCTCTCTCTCTCTCTCTCTCTCTCTCTCTCTCTCTCTCTCTCTCTCTCTCTCTCTCTCATCTCCTAAATCAGTCTTTTAAAAAAAACCTTGAGTTCTTACTTATACCCACAGCCTCTGACTTACATTGGTTTATATTCATGATATTTAAATGATGCAATACAGCAATATAACTTCCATAGAAATGACACTTTGAAATTTGGAACATTGCTCCTTTTCTAGGCTAGTGAGCCAGTGCTCTACAGTGCATCTGTGGCTAACCTGTGATGTCCCACAGGCTAGGTGTATCAAATACATCCAATCCATCAGTATTTCAACATTAGTGAGTTTATTGGGAGGTAACTCCATCTTATCTCAGGAAGCATCCAGACCCTCAGTTTCAATCTTATACAACAGTGTTCTTTTCTTCCTCTACCATTTCCACTTGTTAACCACCTTTTTCAATAATGAGAAACCTGGATCTATTGTCTATGGTATATTTGATAGTTTGAACATGAAGTTTGCCCCCTTCCTATAGGCTGGTGTGGCGAAGGCTTGGTCTGCCACAAGTAGGCTTCAAAGATGGGACTTTGGGAGAGAGATTGGATCACAAAGACTCTGCCTTCATCTGTGGACTAGTCCATTGATGAGTTCATAATTTGTAGAAATGTTGGGAAGTGGAGCCTGGTTGTAGGAAGTAGGTCATGGGGGCCTTTGAAGACTATATCTGTTCAATGCCTCCCTCCTTCTCCCTTTCTTTCCCTCTCTCTCACTCTTCTGTCACACTGCTTGCCCTCCCTTTTCATGGTCCCTCCATCAGTCTTATATTTGTTTGTTTTTAAATGTGATTTTTTTACCTATACAAATGGCCCCTGATCTACAGCGGTTTATCTTAATGAACATCTTACATTGGTTCAATAGTAATATGCTGCTTCCTGGACACTGTCAGGTGATCAGCTTTGCTTTGCCGTAATTGTCCTCCATGAGGCCTGGAAACCACAGAGCCATCTGACCATGGACTGAAACCTTTGACACCATGAGTTAAAATAAATTTTTCTTCTATCTAAATTGTTTCTCTCAGGTGTCTTTCATGGTGGCAAGTGTGGTTGATCTATTGTGCATCCTAATAAACTTATCTGGGGTCAGAGGACAGAACAGCCACTAGATAGACATAGAGGCCAGAAAATGGTGGCACACACACCTTTAATCCTAGCATTTGGAAGGCAAAGATCCATCCAGATCTCTGCGAGTTCAAAGCCACACTGGAAACAGCCAGGCATGGTGACACAAGCCTTTAATCCCAGGAAGTAATGGCAGAAAGCAGAAAGGTATTTAAGACGTGAGGACCAGGAACTAGAGCTGGTTAAGCTTTTAGGCTTTTAGCAGCAGTTCAGCTGAGATTCGTTCTGGATAAGGACTCAGAGGCTTCCAGTCTGAGGAAACAGGATCAGCTGAGGAATTGGCAAGGTGAGGTGGCTGTGGCTTGTTCTGCTTCTCTGATCTTCCAGCATTGACCCAAGTACCTGGCCTGGGTTTGTTCTTATTAATAAGACCACTTAAGATTCGTGCTACAGGCAAGAGCTCTAACTGGTACAGTATATTTATTTATTCATTGAATTATTATTTACTCATACTTTTCTTGATCGCTATTTTAACTCTTCAATCCATGTTAATAGCTCAAGTATTCATGAACACATTCTTTTCAAAAGTAATTTTAAGCTCCAGCTAGGTGGCTTCTACCTGTAATCATGGGTACTCACTAGGTTGCAGCAGGAGGATCACAAGTTCAAGGCCTGTGTGGGCTGCAGAGGAAGCTCATGACCAGCTTAGACAACTTAGAAAGATCCTGTTTCAAAAGGAAAGGCCAGACAAGGGTTGGATTTGTAACTCAGTAGCAGAGTGCTTGCTTAGCCTGTGTAAGGCCCTAGGCTCCATCTCCAATACTGGAAAAAGTAATTTTAAATACAAATAGGATAGAATTTTGTCCTCTGCACTCTACGCAACCCCTGCCAGATCGAACTAGTATTATCAGTTTGGTGTGAATCTTCCCAGACATTGTTTTCTGCCTTTGCACACCCACAGAAATTAAAATTGCAATGTTTTGAGTTATCTTTGTATAAATGGTTTGATGGTTTACACCCTGATTAGCAACTTTTTAAAAATAAAATAAAACCCAAAAAGATTTTGGAGATTTTCCATGTTGGTACATATTGATTCATTTCATTACCGCTGAACTCGAGCTGCTGCACTGTGAGGGAACGCCCGGAGCCTTGATGTTATTTTAGCATGACTTGCCATGGAGCGTCATGCAGTACCTAAGAGGATTCCACACTCAGCTCAAGTTCATGAGCATAGAGTGCTCTGCAGCCACTGAAGAGGCTCAGGACCTTTGCATTCTGAAAGTCAGTAAAGACTGAGTGCACTGGATAGTGGCTGATGTATTGTACCACCTGTGAGGACTGCTGAGCATCTCCCTGGGCAGTTCAGGGTGGGCAGAAGCAGCTGCTGCTCTTTCATCTAAGGCAGGGAATGTACTCTTAAGGCTGAGGGTTTCTTGAAGTATTGGACTGTGGGTAGAGACCCTGTTTAAGGAAAGTTTTGGGCCCTGGGCTCTTTTATGTATTAGTATATATTTCTCTCATGAGAAGAGCCCCCAGTGTGCCGGTCTATTTATAAGTGGTGGCTCATGTCATAACTAGTCACAAGGCTCCTCTGTCACCAGGTACAAGAACTGTCTGTACACACACACACACACACACACACACACACACACACACACTCACACATACGCACACACACACACATGAGACAGGATCTTGCTATATGGCTCAGAGTAACCTTGAACTCTTGACCCTCCTGCCTCAGCCTTCTAAGTGCTAGATTTATAGGCATATTTAACCATGCCAATATTTTTAAAAAATTATCTTTCCCTTTTTTATTATTAATGCATCTTAAATATATAAAGCAATAGGTTTCATTGTGACATTCAATACATGTCTGCTCATAGCATCCTATTTTCTTCTCTTGTCCTCCCTCCTTCCCTGCCAGTGGTTTAGGCAGCAGCCTGCATGGCTCTGGATTTGACCTCACATGGGTGATGGGAAGTGGAGAGATGACAGACATGAATAACACAAACTGGGATCTGGTGGTCCATGAGCTAAGATGGAGGAGATGCACCAGCAGTAGCCTGGAAATCTGGCATGTTTGTTTTATCTAGCAGAAACCTCTAGATGGGTTTGCTAATCCAGCTAGAGGAGGGGTCTCAGGCCACAGCCATCTGGGATACTGAAACTGTGGTCAGTACTTTCTACCCATATTAGTTTTTAGCTAAAAAATAGCCATTCACCAACTTCTGTACTCAGACTAGGAGAAGGTCTTGCCATTCCCATGTGTCTGAGGCACTGGCATCCTTAACATGGCCATGCTCATGTCAACAATACACATTCACTCATTTACTCTCCACAGTTCCATTTCCTCTTCTCAAATGGTCTTTTATTTTCATGTCTTCTTCTTCTTTTTTTTAAATCTAACTCTTGTTTATAAAAGGAAATGTGATCTTTCTCTTTACAAGTCTGTTATTCTACTTCACATGAACATTTCCTGTTCCACCCACTTTGATGGAAACGACATAATCTTGCAAACAAAATTTAAACGTTAAGGACCACGGGGTCTGCATTTTCTGGTCAATCCAGTATCTGGTATGAAACCAGAAGGGCCTCCAAAACCCTGAACCCCTTGCCAATACAGACAATGACAGGGAAGCCATCCTCAGATCATTGTCCCAGGTCCACACTCCATTCAGCTGACTTCACATGCTCAAATCACAGTGCAAAAACACAAACATGAAAATTAAGACAACATGTCTCCTCCCACAGTACCAACCTCGTAACAATGGACCCCAATGAGGATGACCTCAAAGAAATCTCAGACAACAGTTCAAAAGATGATGTTCAAACAACTCAAAGAAGATGAAAACAAAGAGGAGAATGAAGTAAGGAAGTAAACAAGATATGGGAATAGAATTAAATAAAGAGATAGAATTACAGAAGAAAAGCCAGATTGAGATGATGCTAGAATTAAAAAATCAATAAAGACCTCAGTGAAAAGCTTTACCAATAGAATGACGTGTGCCAAAAACAGTATCAGGGCTAGAAGACAGGGTAGAGGAGGAATTGTATCACTCCATAAAAGTCAATGATAAGTTTATAAAAATTCATGAACAAAACACGGGGGGGACTAACACCTTAAAAATACAACCTTTAGACTGTGGGCGCAGAAGTGTATCAACAGTATAATACCAAAGACGTAGAATATGCTTCCCGTGAAATCACAGATCAGAATGTCCAAAAGCAGCTGAATTCAATAGACAGTTCTCAAAAGGAAATGCAAGGCCTATTGAGCTGCTTCTGTCAGCACAGTGCTTGCAACACAAGCATTTTAGGCCCTGAATGCAAATCTCCTGCATCCGCATAACTTCTAGATATGGTGGCATGCACCTTAAACTCCAGCCCTGATGGGGGTGGGGCAGACACAGGCCAATCCCTGGAGCTCATTGGCTGGTCATGTAGTCAACTGGTAATGAGGGTCTCTGTTTCAAACAATAAGTTAGAGAGTAATTGCAGAAGACATTCAGTGTTGACCTCTGGCACATAGCTTACATCTGTATGTGTGCATACTCACACACACCAACACATGCAGATCACACACACACACACACACACACACACACACACACACACACACACACAAACACAAAAAATAAGGAAAAATGGACAACAAATACATAAAAAACATGTTCAACATTCTTAGCAGTCAGAGAAGTGCAAATCAAGATTTTTATCTCACCTCAAAACAAACAAAATATTCTGTATAATATTTCTTAAAGTTATCTGTTCCAAAGTTGGACTGGAGGAAATGTGAGTGAGCTGCAGTCTTATTAGCACCAATCTTGATTGTCAGAGTGTCTTCTTGTTTCTTCATCCAGTTCATATGAGAAATGGCCTATCTGTCTTCACTTCTCACCCCATGACTCTTTCATATTCAATGTTTATGTTTAGCACCCACACAAGAGAGCTGAGGAAAATTTTGTCCACTTTCCAGACTTCTCTACGATCCCACCACCAGCACTAGGACCTCAAATTCAGACCCTCAGACCTCAACTCCAAGTCATAGTTCACAATAAGATTTTTCTTATATATTGACTTGTAATAATTGAACAAATTGAAACATTATGATTAAGAAGTATTTTTTGTTTATTTATTTTTAAACTTAGCATATATGTTGGTATATATCAGTCACTTTTCTTTTGCTGTGATAAAATACTGAGGCCTGGAGCAATTTGTAGACCAGAGAATATGTTTTGGCTTAAGGTTTCCGAAGGATGAGAGTTCATCATGGTGGAGGGAGGCATGGCAGCAGGCAGCATGATCAGGAAGTGAGAGGTCACATCTCAACCATCTGAGAGGCAGCGAGAGTGAACTGGAAGGGGGCAAGGATATCAACTTTCAAAGCATGATGCATTTCCTGAAAGTTTCATAGGCTCCCCAAATAGCCCCACTGAGGTCAAGTGCTTCAACACGTGAGTGGGTTGATTAGTCTTTGCCAACTTGCTACTAGGATCACCTGGGAAGAAGAAACCTCACTTGAGGAATTGCCTCAGCAGACTGGCCTGTGGAGATGTCTTTGGGGGCATTTTCTTGATTAATGGTTGATGTGAGAGGGCCCAGGCCACCATGGGTGGTGCCATCCCTAGGCAGGTTGTTCTGGGTTATGTCTCAGAGCAAGCTCAGCAAGCCATGGGGACAAACCAGTAAGCAACACTCCTCCATGGCCTCTGCATCAGCTCTTGCCACCAGGTTCCTTCCTTGAGTTCTTGCCCTGACTTCTTTCAGGGACTATCTGTTCCCTGGAAGTGTGACGTGAAATAAATCCCTTTGTCCCCACGTTGCTTTTGGTCACTGTCTTAACACAACAACAGAGAAGCAAACTAAGACAAACAAGCCTAATGGGGGACGTGTCTTGCTGAAGCCACAACGGCATGCAAAGTAATGACTGGTTCAAATATGACGTTTTCCCACATGCATACTGTACTTTGTTCATACTTACCCCATTACCCTTCTGTTATCCCTCCCTCCTATCGCTCCCCCTTTCTTCTCTCCACATAGCCACCTTCTATCTTTTATGACAGACTAGAGCTAAGCCATGTGGATGTATGTTTTCTGCATCCACTCCTCTGTGGATGGACATGAACGCTGACTTGCAGCTTGATTGTCATGAGTCGTGCTGTGATGAGCACAGGTACCCGAGGCATCTCTGCTGTGCTGACTTAGATCTCTCAAGTACATACCCAGCAGTGCTATAGCTGGGTCTTCTGCTATGACTTTAGTGTTTTTGAGGGACCTCATACTGGTTTCCATAGGGGATACATTCATTTAAATTCCCATCAGCAGTAGATTTGGTTCTCTTAAGGACATTTTTAAAAATCACCCATAATCAACACTGTCATTGAGACACGGAAAACCATGAATATTTCCCTATATACTTTATACATATCTAACAAAATTATGGTGCATATTGTGTTTTCCAGTGCCATTAAATTTCCGTTATAAGATTTTAAATGACTATGTAATATCCCATCATGTAGATAGATCATAATTTGGATGATCCTCCATAGTTGGATTTAGGCTAATTTTATGTTGTTATTATTATAAATAAAGTTTCAAATAATATCCCTGAATGCAATTATTTAACTGTATCACTTATTATTTTCTTGGAATGAGTGAAGTCATGGGGATTGAAGTTAGGCCTATATTTTAGTCTTTTAATATGGAAAGCTTTATCCTACTTAAAAAAAAAAAAGCCTTGCTAGGGACATATCAATCCCTAGGGTAGTGCAACAATATTGTGAGTGATCACCCTACATACTC
Source organism: Peromyscus melanophrys (assembly GCA_902168415.1). Taxonomy (NCBI): domain Eukaryota; kingdom Metazoa; phylum Chordata; class Mammalia; order Rodentia; family Cricetidae; genus Peromyscus; species Peromyscus melanophrys. The sequence continues at coordinate 6,401 of CABHPR010139193.1, read as the reverse complement.
AAGCTGTGATTTACTATAGAGACATCAAATATCCAAACGCATATGGAGAAGAGAGTTAGTTAGGTTAGACACACTCTCATGGGTCACTCAGATGGGGTGCAGCTCCTATTCCCATTGCTTGATGCTCACCACTTAGCTACTCCCATATCAACTGAGCAAGCTTGATCTTGGTGAGGGAGGGGCAGAGCCCCCAAGAATGGTGTCCTGTGTCGGTGGGACATGCCTCTGCTATTTGAGATCACTGACTTCGTATGCCAGCAGTGAAGCAGTCGCCACTGTGAGGCCACCCCGGTGTCACCTCCTTCTGACCCAGGGAGATGTGACATAGGATGCGATGTCTGATGCTGTGGTTGGTGGGATCCAGTCTTCACCGGGGTGAATGGATAGATGATAGGTTTGACTCAGGCACCCACTGTAACTCACTCGGCCAGGGGTCAAGCATGGAACTGTGCTGAGGTCAGAGCAAGGAACTCCAGGTTGGGTTTCTTCTAAGGGTCCTGGCCAAAAAAAAAAAAAGCCCTAAGTGTTGAATATTAAAAAAGCATATACATTTTACAAGCCACCCCAGGTAAACTGTCAACAGTTATCAAGGGAGCTTTATGAGCGCCCTTGCTGTTACTGAAGATTTCAGAGATGCAGGTGTAGGAGAGCTGGACTAAGTGATTCCCAGAGAGCTAACAGTGTTGTTTCTGTGTGTGTGTGTGAGGGTGTTTCTGGGGCAACTTCGCACATGGGTCGGTGGGCTGAGAAGACCCACTTTAATGTTGTCAGCCTGTACCTAAACAGCTGAAGGCTCAAACTGAGCAGAAGCACTGGGGGGCAAATGTGCCCCTTCCTCTCAAAGCTGGCCATGACTTCTGGTCTTGGACACCAGGGCTCCAGAATCTCGGGACTTGCACTAGTGTCTTGAGACATGCACTAGTAAACTCACCCCAGCCAGGGTCTCAGCATTTGGCCTCAGTCTGAAAGTTGCTCCCTTTGCTTTTGGGTTCTAAAGCTTTTAGCCTTGAACTGAGCTCTGCTGCTGAATCCCCAGGTCTCTAGCTTAGGAAAGAGACTGCTTAGTCTCTGTGACCACATGAATCAATTCCTCTAATAAATGCACTTCTGTCAAGCTACCCATTGTTTATCTATCCATCTGTCATCTCTATTTCTCAATCAATCAATCATTTATTTATTATTTATCTGGCATCTATCTTCTATCTACCATCTATCTATCTGCCTATCATCTACCTATTTATCATCTATCAATCATCTATCTATCATATATCTATCATCTATTATCTGGATGTCTACTATCTGTATCTATCTATCTATCTATCTATCTATCTATCTATCTATCTATCTATCTATCTATCATCTATCCATCCATCCATCTCTATCTATCCTCTATTATCATCTACCTATAATCATCTATCTACCTACCTACCTCTCTAGTCATCTATCTATCCATCTGACTATCCATCCTAGTTTCTATGTTTTCCTTGAGGGCCCTAAGTTAAAAAGGTCTTCTAGGAAGAAGCAAATTTTAAGTGAAAATTTGAAAACTGAAGTCACTACATGAGAGAGAAATCACTGGTAGCCTGAGTCGATAAGTAAGATGTCTTGAAAATATGGTCTGAAAATTCCTTGAGGAAATGAAATTACACTTGTAATTATCTATGTGAAAGAATTATGTCTTTGGGTAATTGTCTTACCAGAGTCCAGTCAGGACAGTCCTACAAAGCAGAGTACCTAATTGGAGTGAGGCATGTGATCCAGTGACCATCACAGGTTCACGAGATATCACACTGGTTCCCAAGCCTCTGATGATGAGAAGCAGCATCCAACTATTCCATTCCCATGCTAAGCTGGAGCCCCAAGTGGTTTCTAGTGTTGCTTTCAGAAGCACTAGATAGTGGATGCACACACTGTAGACTGGATCTTTTAAAATGCCAATAAGCACCAGATTATCTGGGGATCCTGTTAAATTGCAGATTCTGGAGGAGCATCCAGGCTGGGGCCTGAACTTTGGCATTTCCAGCACTTCCCTGTGTGGTGCTGATGTTGGTCCCCTGAAGAGCACATTTTGAAAAGCAAGCATGCAGATCAAGAGTCCCAAACAGGTGGTTCATGACATAGGCGATCAGACATGTTTTGTTTGGCTTTGTGTGATTTCTTTTTTCAAGTTTTGCTGTCAATGTTTAAAACAAAGGAAAGCCTCTCTGTTTACCTAGGGCGAGGTTGCTGGCACCAAACTGGTTCTCCTTTCATAAGTAACTCTAAAATTACATACATTATACCCCAATAGTTTTGGGTAATACAAGACAACATGAAAAAGTTAATTCCCAAGACAAGGGAAACTCTTGAGAAGAGCCATCCAGTCTCTAGGCCCTCTGTGTAGGCTACTAATGTAAATGGTGTAATTGGTACAGCAAGCAGATATCTGAGCAGGGCATGGTAGACATGCTGAAGTGAAGAGACAGTGCAGGCAATCTCAGTAGAGTAACGAAAAGTGCACCTGGGGCCAGGGTCATTACAGGTTCACAGGCCAAGGCCAGACCATACTTGCATAGCAGAGAGAGCGTGATCCTCGCCGGATGGACTGTCTTAATTAATCATCTTGGTGCTTTGACAAACATAACTTAAGGAAGGATTCATTTTGGCTTATGGTTTCAGGACAAACAGTCCATCATGTCAAGGAAGGCATGCTGCCAGAAGCATGAGGCAGCTGCCGTATTTCCTCCACAGTCATGAAGCAAAGAAGCATGAATGCTTGTGCTTTATTCAGTCTGAGACTCCAGTCCACAAGATGGTACTACTCACGTAAATTAGTCTATATAATCCTTTCCAGATGTGCCCAAAGATTTGTTTCCATGATGATTCTAAATCATATCAAATTGCCAATTAGGCTTAATCATCACAGGGACTGAGAGCAAAAGAAAGAGAATAGCAGTCACTAACGTGGGAGTAGTGTTAGAGGGGCTAGGTGCTGGAGCCTTCATCATCAAGACATCCCTCGCGCATGTTATCATCTCAGCATCCTGTGAGACACCAGAAAAGTTATCTTAGGTATAAAACACCATTAGATTTTTGCCCTAATGAAGTCTAAATTCAAGTCTTAACAAGATCCTCAGGGCAGAGTTTGGAGTTGATTCCTTCTGAGTTCAAAGGGTTGGTAAATGCCTTAGGATTCCCACAATTCTTGATTAAGAAAGCATACAATGATATGTGTAAATTCTAGATGATCTTCAGCAAACCAAAGACTGGCAAAAAGAATACACATTTTGTAAAGGAAGGCAATAGAATTTAAAGTGTCTACAACATGTATCTTAGTTAGGGTTTCTATTGCTGTGAAGAGATATCATGACCATAGCAATGGTTATAAAGGAAAACATTTAATGCTGTGGCTTACGGTTTCGCAAGTTTAGTCCATTATCATTATGGTGGGGCATGACAACATGCAGGGAGACATGGTTCTAGAACTAAAAGTCCTACATCTTGATTGGCAGGCAACAGGAAGTGAACTGAGATATTGGGCGTGGCTCGAGCATATATGAAATCTCAGAGCTCACCACCACAGTGACACACTTCCTTCAACAAGGTCACACCCACTCCTACAAAGCCACACCTCCAAATAGTGCCACTCCCTTTGGGGGCAATTTTCATTCAAACCACCACCTTCCACTCCCTGGTTCCCAAAGGCTTTTAGCCATATCATAATGCAAAAATACATTCAGTCCAACTTCAAAAGTCCCCATAATCTATCGTAGTCTCAACAATGTTTAAAAGTCCAAAGTTCAAAGTCTCTTCTGAGATTCATGCAAGCTCTTAAATGTAATTCCCACATAAAATCAAAATAAAAAAATCACATACTTATAACATAACACAGGATATACATTACTGTTCCAAAACACAGGGAAGGGAGCATAGTGAGGAAATATTGGACCAAAGCAAGACTGAAAACCAGCTAGGCAAACTCCAAACTCTGCATCTCCATGTCTGATGTCAAAATGCTCTTCAGATCTCCAACTCCTTTACACTTTGTTGACTGCAACACACTTCTTTCTCTTGGGCTGGTTCTACTCCCTGTGAGCAGCTATCCTCAGCAGGTATCCCATGGCTCTGGCATAGCCAACATCTTGGGGTTTCCAAGGCAATCTAGGCTTCACCTTCATAGCTTCGTGCAATGATCTCTCTAGACCTCCATTCTGGGACACCCCTGACACATGCCTGGCCTCAGCCACTTTTCGTTAGTCCTGGAGGAATATTCCATAACCCCTTTCTTCTGACCTTGACTCTAAAGCCAGAAGCACATGGCCAAAGCTGTGAAGTTCTGCTATTTGCTGGGGCTGGAACATGATCCCTTATTCAAGTACATCTTCGCCAGTTTTCTGTTTTTGATGGTTTCTGATACTGTATAAATTTGGCTGTCCTGGAACTTGCTCTGTAGACCAGGCTGGCCTCAAACTCAGAGATCTGCCAGCTTCTATCTTTTGAGTGCTGAAATTAAAGTTGTGCACCACTACACCAGGTTCTAAGCTTTTTTAAAAATTCCTTTCCACAAATTGGAAACTTAGCTGGATGAGATCTTGCCCTGAGGTCACCACTCCCTTTATTTCATTTCTTAATCCGTTTATCTTCTTGAACACAAGACTTAGCTCCATTCCACTCCTTGATGCCCCCTTTCTCCTCAAATTGTCCCATTTTTTATTTTTCCTTGCTCAGCTTGCTCCTTTTCATTATCTTCATTAGAGTCAACACTAGTAACCACACAACAGAGTCTATACTAGGCTGTTTTGAGATTTCCTCTGCCAATGGAATTAATCCAAAACTCTTCAATTTAGCCTCAGACAGACTTTTTGGACAAGGGCAAAAATCAGCTGCATTCTTCACCAAAATATCACAATAACTATCTCTAAGCCACATATTGATATTCTCTTCTGAAACCTCTTGAGCTTGGCTCCCAAAGTTCATCAAATCACACTCAGCACCACTGTCTTCCATGCTCCTACTAGGCTGGTCCAGCAAGCACCATGTTCAATTGCTTTTCTAATTCACAGTGCCAAGGCCCACACTCCTCAAACAAAAGCATGATCAATCCCATCACAATACCCCAGTCTCTGGTGCCAACTTCTGTCTTAGTTAGGGTTTCTATTTCTATGAAGAGACACCATGACCATGGCAACTATTATAAAGGAAAACATTTCATTGGGTGGCTTACAGTTCAGAGGTGCTGTCCATTATCATCAAGGTGGCATATGGCAGTGTGCAGGCAGACATGGAACTGGAGAAGGAGCTCAAAATTCTACATCTTTGATCTGTAGGCAACAGGAAGTTGTCTGAGACACTGGATATGGCTTGAGCATATAGGAGGCCTCAGGCCTGCCTCCACAGTGACACACTTCCTCCAGCAAGGCCATACCTACTCCAACAATGCCATACCTCCTAATAATGCCACTCCCTATGAGCTTATGTGGGCCAATTACATTCAAATTACCACAACATGTAATACAAAATATGCAGTTTTCAATGAAATATCACCAACAAGAAAAAAAAAGACAAAAAGAGGTTTCAGGTATAACAAAACACAATGTGATGTGCCGTATATGTTAAAAGTTAGCAGTGATTTTAATGGGACTAGTACAGGTGTTTCTAAAGAAGTAAAAGAAAATACAGTCTTAATGTGAGAGCAGAGAAGAAAAAACTAGAGATAAAGAACCACATAGAAATCTAGAGCTGAAAAATCAAGTAACCAAATTTCAAAAATGCCAGACACAGGGATGGAGAGATGGCTCAGTAGTTAAGAGCACTGGCTGATCTTCCAGAGGACCCAGGTTGAATTCCTAGCAGCCACATGGCAGCTCACAACTGTCTGTAACTCCGTTTCCAGGGGATCTGACACCCTCACACAGACATACATGCAGGCAAAACACCAACGCACATAAAATAAAAATAATTAATAAATTATAAAAGAACATCAATTTTGAAAAATGCAAGAGAGAAAGATTGTATTCCCATCATGTCTTACTTGGGGTTTCTACTGCTGTGAAGAGACACCATGACCATGGCAACTCCTATAAAGGAAAGCATTCAATTAAGGCTGGCTTAGAGTTTCAGAGGTTTAGTCCATTATCATCATGCTGGGGAGCATGTCAGACATAGTGCTGGAGAAGAAAGGAAGAGTTCCACATCTAGATCGGCAGGCAGCAGGAAGGGAACAATGAAACACCAGTTCTGGTTTGAGCTTCTGAGACCTCAAAGCCCACTCCTCCAGTGACCACTTCCTCCAACAGGGCCACACCTCCTAATAGCACCACTTCCCATGGGCCTATAGGGGCCATTTTCTTTCAGTCCACCACAGTGAATAAGTGATTATACATACATACATACATACACACATACACACATACACACACACA
>CABHPR010139192.1:0-26446 GCA_902168415.1 Peromyscus melanophrys | reverse complement strand
ACATTTAATAAAGACTTATCTGGGCAGCAAACATGATTTTTGGACAAAGTACTGAAGACAATTTATCTGTGATTTTTACTTTCTGTGGTTTAAGTTAGCCATTCTCTCCAAAGATAGCACTAACCTCAAATATTGTACAGAGCAGGGTATTCTGAGCTACTATACTCATAGAACTTGCATTATAGTAAACTGTTATAACTGCTCTGTTTTAGCAGGATGTAGTGGTGCACACTTTTTATCCCAGCACTGGGGAGGCAGAGGCAGGCGGATCTCTGGGTTTAATGCCAGCCTGGTCTATAGAGTGAGTTCCAGAACAACTAAGGCTATACAGAAAAACCCATCTTGAAAAAAAAAGAAAGAAAGGAAAGAAAGAAAAAACTTGTTGTTTTAGTAAGTTATCACTGTCTCTAGTTTATAAATTATCAGATATATACTTTATACACACACACACAGAAAGAGAGATTAAATTAATTGCTAACACATAGCTTAGACTCCCTACATCGGCCTAGACTCAGAATCAAGAGGTTCCCTCAGGTATATCAACTGAGATTTTATCTGACAGGCAGCTGGGATCTTCCATTAACACTCTGCATGTGAAATATAGTCTCTCTCTCTCTCTCTCTCTCTCTCTCTCTCTCTCTCTCTCTCTCTATATATATATATATATATATATATATATATATATATATATATATACATATACATATATATATGTGTGTGTGTATAGTTAGAGATATGTATATAGATAGAGATAAATACATAGATACATAGCTATAGATAAAGATCTCAGACGAGGTCTGACTATATAGCCTTGTTTGTATAGGATAGAGTGGGCTGACCTCAGACTCACAGAGGTCCCTGCCTCTGCCTCCTGAGTGCTAGGACTAAAGGTGTGCACCACTATAACCATAATGGCCTGGCCTAGCTTTAAATTCTTAACACAGAAATATATTTCCGTGCCCAAACTCATATTTAGCAATTTTGAGTACTTAGTGGGGAAAGGTGCATGGCAGTCATGGGAGTGTGAGAGGCAGGCTTGCTGCTGCTGTGATGCTGCCTTTATTGCTTGGAAACACTTCGCTTCCCGTTGAGAGTGTTGTGGGTGAACTACGCAGCTGGTGCTATCACCAACAGGTCTGCCAGGAATCAACAGTCTGGGCGTGATGGCCCATCGCAGGAGGCCCCCACTGTAAAAAGGACTGGTTTTTGGTTTTGTTTGTTTGTGTAGCCGTGTCCTCCAGAATGAAACATTCCCTCCTAATGTTTTTTATCCCAGCACTGAGGAGGCAGAGGCTGGCCGATCTCTGAGTTTAATGCCAGCCTGGTCTACAGAGTGAGTTCCAGGACAGCTCAGGAAGGAGGCTGACAAGACCCAGGAAATTGACTCAAGGCTGATGAGCTCCCTGAGTTTCACTCAGTTTCCGTCAAATAACCTGATTTCATTGTGGGTTTTTTTTTTCATGGTTCCCTGAGACTTGTATTTATTGTTACCTGAGTTCAAAGTTACAATATAAATTAGTAACTTATAAATGGAAGATTGCTTTCCCAATGTTCTTTTCCCCAAACTACTAATCAGGCTTCAAACTATAACAGGAGAACTCATGCCAAGACCTTGTAGCACTCACAAAGTACTCAGGTCACAAAGGAACATGCTTCTTTGGGACTCTTTGTTTCCCCATTACCTGGGGGAAACAGTTAATCTTTACCTTCATCGAAGTTCTTCAGAAGACAAAACATCTGTCCCAAGAAATCTGAGTTTCCGATGACCAAATTAGGTGAGTTTTCTGAGAAGCCACAAGAGATAATAAAAACTTTCTCAGTGGAACTGATTTTGCTGTATAGTACAGGGTGCCTCCATCTTATTCATCCTTCTGTTCTCAGGGATCTGCCTCCCACGTGGTTAAATGAATAAGTAACTGAGTAAGTCTTTCAAAAAGAATCCAGGCTGGAGATGTAGCTCAGAGCAGAGTGCTTACCTACCAAGATCTTCGGTTTGATGTCAGCCTCATAAACTAGGCACAGCACATGTTTACAACCCAGAACTCAGGAGGTGGAGGCAAGAATAGCACAAGTTTACAGTTGTTCTTGGCTGTATAGTAAGTTCAAGACCAAGCTTCAATACATGAGCCTGTCTCGAATAAGTAAGACTGAACTAACTACCAAGAGCAATTTCCACAGTCCAAAGTCCCAATTGTCGATGTCAGAAAACCAGGCAGGGGAACCCTGGGGATTGCTTTCAAGTTAATTAATTAGGAAGACAAAACTAATTCATGTAAAATGACAGATTCACCCAAAACAATCTGTAATAACATGCTGCTATGTCAAGAAAACTCCAAATAATGATGGGAAGCGGAAGGAAAATTACATCTTAAGAAAGGACATTCCCTCCAACTGATAGCCACTTGCAAATGAAAGTTGTTCCCTCCAAGGGAGTCTTATTGGGGAAACTAAGGACTCTTAAGGGCAGGCTGTGTGCCAAGCAGCAGATGAACAACAGAAAATGGACTTAAGGGCATCTTTGGAGGTTCCTTGGCCCATAACGTCCTGTCAGGACTTTTCTTTTTAAAAATTTTATCTTATGTTTTTTTATTCCCTATTTTATATATATATACATATATATGCAAATGAATGGGTCTCTGTTTTTGTGCCTTTTCTTGGGCTCTTTTCTTTCTGTTTGTTTTGTCCAAGTCTGATGTCTTAGTTTTTGTTTTATTTTATTATAATTTATTACTATCCCACAGAAGCCTGTTTGTTTTTTCTGAAGAGAAACAGAAAGGGCATGGATCCAGATGGGAGGGAAGAGGAGGAGAAACTGGGAGGAGAAACAGGATGTATTACGTGACAGAAAAAAATCTATTTTCAATAAATGGGGAAAAATGAAAGAAAGGAAGGAAAGGAAGGGAGAGGGAGAGGGAGAGGGAGAGGGAGAGGGAGAGGGAGAGGGAGAGAGAGAGAGAGAGAGGGAGAGGGAGAGAGAGAGAGAATCCTCATGGGAAACATCTAAGAAATCTTCTGTAAAAAGTTGATACAGAGTCAAGGCAAAGACTGCACACGGTCTGGACAGGTAGAATCCTCGAGACATGCAGTGTTCTTTGTTACATCTGTACTGGAAATGGGCAAATGGGCAGAGACAAGAAACTGGACAAGAAACTGGAGAACAGTATCTCCACTACCACCACCACCACCACCACCACCACCACACACACACACACACACACACACACACACACACACACACACACACACACACTTTAATCACACACAGAGAAATACTAGGATGCAGACACAAACTGCTAGATTACTGGTGTCTTGAGGAAAGGACTTTGGTTTTCTGCATGTGAATGGAGAGGCAGGGCATTTACACCATACAAGAGGTTTAAAATTGTTTAATTGATGTGGCTTACCATTTTGCTTAAGATCATTAAAGAGGAATTCCCACGGGTACCTCAAACTTTTCATGAACCTGTTTATTAGTAACTTGTAAATGGAAGATTACCTTCCTAATGTTCTTTTCCCCAAAATACTAATCAGGCTTCGGACTATAACAGGAGACCTCATACCAAGGTCTTTTAACACTCACAAAGTACTCAGGTAACAAAGGAACATGCTTCTTTGAGACTCTTTGTTACCCTGTTCCCTGGGGAGAAAATGTGAACTATGCCCGAACTGTTGCCAAGTCCAGAGAGGATTCCCTCATTCAGCTCCTTTCGCCTTGAGTCATTCATTGGCACAGTCCCTTTTTGCCTGCAACAAGCCCAAACTACAGCTTCTTAGTGTCTTAATGAATTGTACCCCTCCCTGTCTCTGCGTCCACAGTGCCTCCTTCCCTACTATGTCTTAAAACTTGTTGGTACTAATTCTTCAGACTCCAAAGCTTGATACAGTCTGTGGTTTTAGATTTTGTTTTCATTGTTATCCCAGACAGCTTAGCTGAAGCCAAATTAGTATGTTCAAGGTCATGGGCTTGGTCTCTGATGTAATCATACTTCCTCTTCCAAAGGCTGCCCTTCTGATCCCACCCCCAGCAACTCCATCTCTCAAATGTCCTTATATAATCATGATCTGATTTGGGGGTGGGGTGGTAAACTACAGTAACACTCTACTCCACTGACCTGCCTTCCTGATAAAGGGCCATTAGTCCTTAACTGCTGATTAAGACAACAATCAGGCTCTCCCTTACAAAAAGAAGATGGGAGTTAATATGGATAAATGTGAAAATCATGCACCACCTTGTAAAACAAGACACAAAATTACTTGAACCCTATGAATAAAACCATAAAACCTCATGGAAAGTTATAATGGGCAAAGAATTTTTAAAAAGCACAGGACATAAAAACAAAAGAAAATGGATATTACAGAGGTGATGTTATCAATGGGTTTATTCTTTCCTCTACATTTTCTCACAGTGTTGTTTACATTAGTAGACAAGAGTCTCAAAAATTCTTCTCTCTGGTTCTGCTTTCCCCTTCATGTCTAAATAAATAAAATCATTTAATATCAATCATAGTAGTCAATTCCTTTGATTAAAAACTATTTCAACAGGGCAAGGGGTTTAGCTCAGTGCCGGAGCACTGGACCTAACATGTAGAAAGCCCTGGATTCCATCCTTACCACAACAAAATAAAGGAACTAAAGCAAAATGGAATTGCTAGCACACACGCAGGGATGGAGACTTGATTCTCCTTTGCCACTGTCACCAAGCTTCTCCATGAGCATGGGAGAGCCTTTTCCATTCAACATCACCTTGAACTGAGACGACCAACTCCGTGATCTTGAAGACCATCTGGGAGACAAAGCAGCTATGAGAACACCATAAAAAACGAGGGAATTTTCAGCTAGATGTCCAACAGCATCAGCCTTCCACTTACGGTCATCTCTGCTCCAGGGATTCCTCACTGGCCCTTTCCTCTCCCCTGCTCTCAAGCTACCACCATCCACACTCTCTCCTGGGGATTATTAGGCACTTGCCCTGGAAAAGGCATCACCAGAGCTGAGGTTCAGAGACTGTGTTAAGAGTTAGCCTGGTGAGCAATTATGGAAAACCATTCAAGGCACTGGAAGACTGACCCAAGGACAAGGGGTGGGGTTGAGGGGGACCACAGGACAGGGACACATGAAGAGAGGAAGTGCATCCATTCAGGGAACTGCAGAGGTTACCATTGCCAGCTAGTAAGTACATTTGCAAAGGAAGGGCCAGATACTTCCTTCCAGCACTTTCACTCTGGAGCATTCTATCTGCAGCGGGGAGAACGGGTTGAACTGTGGTGAGTTTGGAATGTCAGCGACTTCAAGTGCTGCCTTTAGTCCAGATAGGAAACAGAGAGGGAGAGACCTGGGGGAGGGCTAGCAGAAACAGAAAGGTAGCAGGGTCCATCTTACAACTGCACTGAAGCCATGGTAGAGGGTGTGAAAAAGACACAAAAAGCTTAGGGGAACAGGGTGGAGTCAGTATCAGTCAGATACTGGAGACTGGGAAACAGAAGGATGGGGGACAGGATCCATGGAAAACTACTCAGCAGACAGGACAGAAACTACGTAGCTTGTTCAGAACAAGATGGAAAGCATTTTTCAGAGGAAGAGAGATACCACATTCCTCACTCAGGTCCATGTTGATCAGATGCTAAAATTTCCATACTTTGGCAGAAACCAGGGGTTTATTCTTGGTGAGGATTAGATAGGGGTCTGGACTAGGGGACCCAAGACATGGTGGAGATGACGCCTGTATTTCCAAAAGAACAGTCTCCACCATGACTGGTGAGATTTCTAGTATGGTCCCTGGCAGAGCTCTGAGAACACTGGAAGACCTAAGAACACAGGTTGTGCTGGCTAGTTTTATGTCAACTTGACACAACCTAGAGTCATCAGAGAGGAGGGGGCCTCAATTGAGAAAATGCCTCCATAAGATGGGGCTGTAGGCTGTAGACAAGCCTGTAAGGCATTTTCTTAACTAGTGGTTGGTGTGGGAAGGCCACCCCTGGCTGGTGGTCCTGGGTTCTTCTATAAGAAAGCAGGCTGAGCAAGTCATGTTGAGCAAGCCCGTAAGCAGCACCCCTCCATGGCCTGTGCAGCAGCTCCTGCCTCTAGGTTCCTGCGCTGCTTGAATTCCTGTTCTGACTTCCTCCAATGATGGACTATAGTGTGAAAGTGTAAGCCAAGTAAACCCTTTCCTCGCCCATTTGGTTTTGTTCATGGTATTTTATCATGGCAATAGTAACTGTATTTAAGACACAAGACACTGGCTCTGAATTTTCCCCAATACAATAAATGGCCTCATGGGTCTTTGTCCAGAAGGCTTCCATATACCTCTTCTCTCAGCATAAGAACACATACTGTGTAAGATGAATTGCTAAACAGTCTTATTTGTTAAAAAAAAAAAGACCCGGAGCCAGATATTAGGGTAAATTCTGAAAGATCAGAGAGACAGAACAAGCCACAGCTAACCTCACCTTGCCAACTTTTCAGCTGATTCTATCCTCACCCGAATTGATCTCAGCTGAACTGCTGCTAAAAGCTTAAAAGCCCCTAGTTCCTGGTCCTCAAACTTTATAAACCTTTCTGCTTCTTACCATCACTTCCTGGAATTAAAGTCGTGTGTCTTTCCCAAGCAAGGCATGAGATCTCAAGTGCTGGGATTAAAGGTGTGTGCCACCATACCTGGCTCTGTTCACAGTGTGGCCTTAAACTCACAGAGATCCGAATGGATCTCTGCCTCCGGAATGCTCTGGATTAAGGGTTTGTGTGCCACTACTGTCTGGCCTCTATGTCTAATCTAGTGGCTGTTCTGTTCTCTGACCCCAGATAAGTTTTATTAGGGTACACCATATATTGGGGGATACAATATATCACCACAACACTGTGACATATAAACAAATTGCTGAGAATCAACAAAATATTTAGGGAAAGTTAAATGGAAAATAGAAACAAACCAACACAAATGAAAAAGAAAAACAATTTGGAAGAAAAAAGACTATGCACAAATGAAAACTTGAAAAATATCCATCATTAGTGACCCCCGATACCCTGCATAGGATGAGAAGTCATGTCCTTAGCCAATGCCATGGGAACTGGAGCTGAGAGCTGGCATCTGCTACTTCAGCCCACCAGCTGGAGGTACAGGACGAAGCCTGAGATCCCTATGTTCATTAATTTAACCAACCTTTATGGACAGCTGCTCAGTGCCTGCCCCTGTGCTGTTCACAGGGGATCCAGCAGTGACAAGGCAGACAGAGAGCTCATTGTCTAGACCACCACTCATTCTGAATTCCTACAGCATAGTTCATTCCCCACACCCTCATGACTGCTACAGCTTTATTCTGCATCTTGGAAATTCACACTGTACGTTTCATACATGACCTCTGAGAAGTCATGGATAAAAAATTTTGAATATGTGCAATTTTCAGTGCTGCCTTTAGAGAAGCACAGCATTGTCCTTTGCCCTACATGATGCTCATTAGCACCTATAGAACTGAGTCGGGCCAAAGGTAGAGCACTGCAAAAATACCAGAGTAAGTCCCATGTACACTCTGATGGTCATATTAGGCTAGTTCTAGCCATTTGGAACAGCCAATCCTTCCTACCTCTGTATTGGAACTAACATCTTATGACTAATAGATAAAATTCCTTTTAGAATCTGTTAACTTAGCAGACAACCAGCTTCCACCAACCATAAAGCTAAGAATGTCATCATATAACATCTTAGACCTATAGAAAAACTTCCGTCTTATACCCACCAATGTATTTTAAACTTGCCTTGATTTATGACTTTTTAAAAAACTACTATAACTACTATAAAACTTCATGAAACTGCTTCAGTGTTGGAACATAGAATTTAGAGTAACCTAAATCTGTATTCATAGACAATGGTCACTCAGAAGAGCTCCAGAATAAACTATCATTTATGTCCTTCAACATGAAAGCCAGGGTTTTTGTGTCCACACAGGAGAGACCTAAGGGCCAGATAAGATGACAGGGCCTGAAGGGAGAATGGATGCCATGTCCAGAACAACCAATCATAAAGCTTCAGTGGTATAAGGGATGGATAATCAGTGTATCCACCTTCAGAAACACATATTGAACAAATGCTACAGTTAGTACTTTCAAATAAAGACTGTGTTTTTGCATGCAAGTCCCCTTTAAAGTTCCCCTTGTCTTCTGTTACCATCCAGAATTGAGGTCTGGCCCTGGCATTCTAAGCTCTGTGTACTTATCAAGCTGCCCCATTGCTCCAAGAATACAGTATATGAAAAAATACTTCTCAAGCGGTGGTGTGTAGTGTACGTATGGATTCTTGGTATCATGAATACAAGGGGACTGGCCTGAAATTCCATCCAACTCTTCATCCCATGTTCACATGGGATGATAGCGTACAGTCTTCTGTGCAGGCAGTTCTCAGGCCCATGCCTGGTAAGTGGAGTCCCTGGGAAAAGAGGCATTCCATCTATGTTTTCTTCTCTGTAGTTTCTGCCTTATAGCCTGGCTGCACTCCGGGTCGAGGCACCTCTTCAGTCCTCTACAACCTGAGACCTGCCAAGAATGAACAACTGTCCCTACTTTCACCTCTCCTCCGGGCGTCATTTATTCATCTCTCAGAACCCTTCCTCTCTCCAGTTCCTCACCCTTTTGTTTGTTTGCAGTGCTGGGATGGAACTGAGGCCCCTGAGTATGCCAGGCAAATGCTCTGCTGAGCCATGTCCCCTGCTGGTGGCCAGGTCAGAGGAGCAGCAGGTGACACCTGAGCTTCAGGAGTCTGGCCCACCAGAATGCACTGCACTGATGGGTGAATCTCAGATAGGCAAGGCCTCCAAGGGCTTCGGCTGCAGAATGTCTCTTGCTACTGCTGCGCCTTTACAGGTTTGCCACGGCCATTTTTCTCCGGCATCTGGCATGGTGTGAATGGGTGTGTGTGTGTGGGGGCTCCCCACTGCCTTTAATGTAGTGTGATTATCTCATGGAAATAGCCTGTTCTGCTGGGCCTTTTTCCCTGTGGATTATTATGAAGATGATTTCCTCTTAAGCTCTACTGTTTAACTGAAGTAACGATTTTATACAATAATAGTGTTAGTTTAAATAGAATTTTGATAATTCAGGCTTTCTAACAAATAGAGTAAGGGATTATGCTAGAGGTTAGTTTAGAGGGAAATTACATAGTGTTGTTTCCACCCCTGATAAAACAGGGGCTGCAGAGGATAGAAAATATGAACAAGGAAGTGTTACATAGCCAGGACTTAATGAGTGTCTCTTGAAGCCATATCGACTTTTGATTAATGATTAAGGAAAACAATTGAGTCCCAGGAGTTAGCTCAAGTTCTTTTTGATAATGGGAAATGTGTTGACAGATTTCAGTGTGCATCATAGCTAAAACAAAGCTTTAAACAATTGGGTTCATGTAACTAGAAAGCAAAGAATTAGATGGTTAGTTAAGATAATTGGACTGGCCTCTAAAATATAGAAAGTGAAACTAGTAACCTGTTTTTCTGGCAATCATAAAAACTATTGCCTATATAAACAGTTATAGCAGAAAGGTTCCTAAAAGATAAATGTTTAATTGTATGTGCGTTCTTGGGGATAATTTTGTTTTAAACCTGTAATACATAAAATGTTTAATCATGTAAAGGAAATGGGAAACATTGTTTTTTTTTTAACTTGTACATTGTAATCATTCACTTAGAAAATAGAATGTAACCACATTGTAATCTTTATATTGCCTGAAAGATTTTGCTGGGTTATATAAGATGTAAGGAAAAAATAAAAAAAAGAAAAGGAAGTTGTCAGGAAAGAGAAAGAAGGGAAACATCAGGATAGAACAGAACAGAAAAAGAAGAGTAGAACAAGCAACAGAAAGAAGAATAAATGAAAGAGAAGCTTTTATCTCTCAGAAAAGAAGTCTTTGTGTTTTTTCTCACCAACTCTGCATCTCGTTCCAAGTCTCTCTGAACTGCAGAAGGCTGGATGGACCCTTCCTCCAGCCGTTCCAATAATTCTTAATCCAATATCCTACACATCACTTCCAGATGATCCTGTCCCTGTCTCCATGAATCTTGCTAGTGTCTAGCCGAGTGTTCTTAAGCTTGTATCTAATGTCCTCCTAGGATAAAGCCTTAGTAATCCCTTGCTCAGAACATGGCACATTTGAGATGCAGCTGAGAGAGTCCTGCTACAAAGGTTGACCCTTGGCTAGCTCTGACAGCTTGGATTTAGGAAGGTCCCTATCATTTCTGAACTGGTAAGAGTTTCTCAGTATGTTTCAACTGAGTAAACAGTGTAGTTTATGCTGAATACCTTTTCTTCCTGGAGTCTAGGATTTGTACACTGTTAAGGAAAAGATGACTATGGAAAAATCCTTCTGTAAAAGCCTTCAGCGTTGACTGTGCACTTCTAAGTGACATCTTACTGTGTTGTTATCTTTCACTTCAGGGGGAATTAAACACATCCTATAGCTTCTAGGAAGCCCTAGAAGCTTGTCTTGTTTCTTCCAGACATCTCTCTCTGTATCTATCCCTTGGCTGATTTTCTCCTGCATCCTTTTGCTCATAGCCTGAGTTTTGCGAGTCCATCCAGTAAATCATTCATTGATTCTAGAGATGGTTGGGTGTCCCTGCTGTACCTCTCCGTGTTTTCTGTATTCCTCTCCATGGACTCTAGTTAATCCAGTTCACTCCATACACTCCTTGGGCATGCCTGGTCCCATAGCCTTACTCAGCCTCCCCACCTGAACTACCTCCAGCTCTGTCAGGCTTAAAGGCTCCCTCCTTCAAGGCCTGTCCCAAGCCCGCCCTCCTCCACCAGTTCCCAAAGGATAGGGTAGCCTTCAAGAATGCTTCTTTCTCTAAACATCAGTTGGCATTTTGCACACAGTCTTGATCATGGTGAATTAAAATTTACATATTTCTGATCTGCCTTCTCAAGTCAAGTATTAAGTCCTCCAGGGAAGGAAATGTGTTTTGTCTAACTTTCCCAGGCCAAGTCTCCTATTCATTGTCACTCTTGGAGATATTTAGAAGCCCTCAGATGCTGTCTGACCTGTTCTGGGCTCACTGATTCAAGTGTCTTACTCTTTCACATGCCAAGTGTTAGCTTGCAGGTCCTTCCCACCCCTCCACCTTTGACAGTGGAGCCTCCAGTAAAGTAACCCTTCTATCATCTCCAGACCTTTGTCTTTTCCTTTCTTCCTCCATTCATATGGAAATTTTCTGGGTTATTATTTCAATACTGGTAATTTGGTCATGGACTTGACTCTTCATGGCATATACTGTTAGCTGACCTCTAATTCATCCATTGCTTCCACGCAGGCATGACACAGGTGTGAGAGTCACAGCCTGAGGCTTGTTGATTTCACCATGGACTGTGGTCAGCAACCTCGGGGCTTGCCCCAGCCAGGGGCTATTGTGCCAGACCGAACAAAGGAGTTCAGTTCCTTGGTAGTTGTTGACAATTTTAAATGGCTAAGAGTCTCTACTCAAGTGGCAAAGATAGTTCCTGAGTTAGTCAGTTTACTACAACAGACACAAAAGCAGAATAAGCAAAATTAACAAAATATATACTATATTAAATTTAACAACATATTCAAATATAGACAAAAATAAGTAAAAGAATCTGGTTGTTTCATATCTGTAATCCTGGGAGGCTGACACAAGAAAATCACAAGTTCAAGGCCAGCATGAACTGCATAGCAAGATCCTGTTTCAAAATGAAACAAAAAAATTCCACCTCCCCCACCCCATATAATGCAAGGTAGTGTTTAGGATACAGATCCATGCTAGAATGTTTGCCAAGCTAACCATCTGCTAGGCCCTGGGTTCAACAACCAGGGCTGCAATAAGAAAGGCATCCAAGCGCTGAACACCCGTAACGAGCCAAACAATTTGTGTCTCTGTGGAAGAAGTTGCCCAAATGTGAGACGTGTCTTAAATGGCACTCTGAGGTTCCCTGGTATTCTGCTGTTAAGGAGGCGTATTCTCTTAACTTCCAGATATCAACCTTGGACAAAAAAGTCCAAGACACTGGCTCGCCTGTTTGTGTGTCAGTTCATGTCTCTTGAGGTGACTCTTAGACCGCCCTTGGCTCTGTTACAGCGTGGGTTATATGGAAAAGCTTAAAATGGGATTAGTGCTATCAAATCATAGTTACATTAATCATGATTAAAATGCCAATATACTTAGAGTCACAAAAGTCCTAACATAGCAAAACATACATCCCAACAGGGCCCAACAGGAAGCAGATGAGTCACTTCAAAGGAGCTAAGGAGGGCTGATGAAGGGAAGACTTAGCAAGGTGTGGTCCTGGTTATGGAAATCCAACCAGAGTGCATCCCTTCACCCACAGGAACATCAGAGGCATGCCAGAACCCAGCCATGGCTGGAGCTGCAGAATTCAGAAGGGTAGTGCCAGTCACTGCGAAGCAGGTATTCAGCTTGTCTGCCCATTCTCACTCTTCTGCTGATGCCTCAGGCTTACCAGGCGAGGTGTAGCTGGAGGAGAAGGGAATCTGACTGAAAAAAATCAGCTCTTGCAGCCAGACCTGGGTAGAGGAGAGTGGAGTGTGGTCTGGAGACCAGAGACTATCCAGGCCTGAGAGACAATCCAGATATCCTGCTTTACTTATTTGCACTGCTATTTTAAGCTTCCCTCTAACCACCAAACCCACTAGCTCAGTGGAATAAGTTTGTCTCTGAGGAATAATCATCCAAACAAGGGTATCTAAGACACAATGGAGGTCTATTGGCCTTTTGTGTAGAAGTTGGCAATCGTGGGTAGTGAGGTGGCTCTGCTCCACCAAACCCAGCTTCCTTCTGTGCCTTGACTCATGGGATGCAGTCACCTTATTTCTCAAAGGGTTTCAGTCCTGGCCATTACATCTGCAGAATAGCCAGAGGCAAAGAGGAAGAAATGAGAATGTGCCAAGAGGCAGAGAAATTGCCTTTGCAGGAGCTCCCAGAAGACAGTAGTGCCTCCAGTGGACTTTATTTAGCAGAGTCCAGGCTCATGGCCCCTACCAATTAAACAGTGGCTGTAGTTCATTCTGATTGGCTAGGTGACTACTTTAAAATCAATAGGTCCTAGTATTACAGAAATGAAGCAAATCAGATGGGGAAGTAGGTAGCTAACTTTCCTTGGCATACCCACCTATATAGGTATGCACCTTACTATTTGCCTTCTTTGCTCTACCTTGCAGGGAAGGCATGAAGATGATCACATCAAGCGACTGTTCCTATTGTGCCTACAGTCACGACCAAGCAGAGAGAGAGAGAGAATGCTAGCCCTCAGCGTACTTTGCCCCTTACTCTTTTGATTCTGTCTGGAATCCCAGCCTGTGGGATGGTGCTGCCCACATTCAGGGTAGACCTTCCCAAATCGCAGTCATACCTGCCTGGAAACACTCTGACACACAAGCCCAGAAGTGTGTCTCCTGAGGGATTCCAAACACAGTCCAGCTGATAATAAAGACCAACCCTCACAGGGACCAAGCTTTCAACACAAAAAGAGGGACATTTAAGATCCAAACTTTAGGAGCTGGAGATGGCCCAGCAGTTAAGACCACTTGCTGCTCTTGCAGAGGACCCGGGTTCAGTTTTCAGCACCCAAACAGTGGCTCACAACTGTCTGTAACTCCAGTTCCACAATATCTAAATGCCTTCTTTTGGCCTCTGCAGGCACTACACAGACGTGATGCACAGATATACGAGCCAGCAAAACATCTGCAGACATAATTAAGTTAAATTAAAAACAAGATGCAAACTTGTTTTTCGCAAATATGACCACAGAGGGCTTTTCTAGAACAATGATTTCCCATAGTTGAGGATGAAGTCTAACAGGAGATAAACAAGTGATGGGAGAAACAGCTTCCCATTCATTTAAGACTCAATTAAAAGGACAAAAGCAGACTGTGAGGGAAGTGAAAGGTATTCTGGCAGGTCACTTAATCCAACACAGCAATGGCCATACAGTTCGGGGTAACTGGGGTCAGTTGATCCCAAAGCATCCATCCTGCCTGAAGTTGCTACTGTGTCTCTGGCTGACTGGCAGCAGTGGTCCTAGTACACAGTCCTGACAAAGCTTCTGATCTCTCTAAGGTGAATGTCACTCAGCAAATGTCACAGGAAGCAGTGGCAAGAGAAAGAGCCCCTCTGCCTTATTCATAAACAAGTGAACTGTAAATACTTCTATGCCTCCCCATGAGCTGTGAGCTTTCTAGCCACAAACTCTGCAAGGAACACGAGCTTTTGTGAGGTTCTGTGTCAGATCCACCAAGGGACACTTTGCCTGGCGAGTTCACACATTTTCCTAGGTTTTCCCACAGATCCCTGGTAAGCTGCTCCGTAAGCCCCAGAACCATTGGCACAATACTGCCTAAAAGGAAAGTCTTGAGAACATGATACCTAGCCCTTGTCACTAAATCTTTGTGAGAAATGGGCTGGGAAAGACCCACAGAATAGTTTTGGTGAGAATGATCAGGCGTATTGATTCTGCAAGCGAAAGGGTTCTCTTTTAAGAAAAACAAAATCAAGTAGGTGTTGAGTGGCCCTCCTATCCCCAGGCTTTCCAAATGCAGGTGAAATTCAGCCGCGCTGCACTGGATCACTTCACTGCAATCCCTCTGTCCACACCCGGCCTGCTTTTGCTCTTTCTTTCTTTTTTCCCTTTAGAATTCATTCAGTGTCTGTACACAGACCCGCCAAGCCACATTCAGGACAGCTGGTTAACTGATATACTTTGAGGTTTCTGAAAACAGAATAGGGGAACGGCTTGTTTGAGCCAAAGGAGAGGAAGTGGAGGTTGGCCAGTACTCTGTGCCTCATTCAGAAACCTACTTAGTCAGAATGATTTCCTGACTGGGAAGGTCAGTTTTCTATTTGGTCTTTGCCCTATTGATCTGCCCAAAGACCATTCAAATAGAGATTCAGTCCAAAAATGGATGCAGAGATAGACACTTATTAAACTAATGTTCAATTAATAATGCAGTGGCAACTTCTACAAACTGCTTCTTCTAGGAGGTCATCTACATCTCTGCTCCCGTCGTGCAAAGATGATACAAATCCCAATTCCGTTTCGGTTTGGATGAAGTTCTAGAGGCTCTTGGCATCATTCAAGGTTAGTCCTTGAACTCTGTGATTCTGTTTGACTGGAAGGAAAGGGTCAAAATGTCTTCTTCCGCAGGCTGTCTTTGGCACCTGATTTATTTAAGATTCTTTTAGCAAAAGGGCATTGAACATGACGATTAATCAATATGTAAGTGTATTGACTCATGAACCCGAGGAGAGTCCAGAGACGAGCTGGAAAGTTCTTCCGGAGAATGGCTCAATGCAGCGCTTGCAGCTCTAGCCCCTTGTATCCTCCTGGCTCATTTTCAGGCCTTTGCTAAGATGTCTGCCTCCATTCCAGGCCTCAGTCACCATCACTGTCCAAAGGAAGAAGGGAGTTACTGCCAAATGTGCTCTCGAAAGAGTACAGAGGAGGAGAAATGCCCTCTCATACAACAAACACCATCGTTCTTCCTGAGTCTTGGACTCTTCATTTTTCAGAGCTTCCCACATTATGTAAAACTTTGTTAAATAAAGTTGCCAAATGTTCCATTTTTTTTAAAGAAAAGATTTATTGTATATTTTAATTATGTACACACACACACACACACACACACACACACACACACACACACACACAGGTCTGCCCCTGAGTGTAGGTGTCTGAGGAGATCAGAAGAGGGCATCAGATCCCCTGGACCTAGAGTTACAGGCGGTAGAGGCCCACCCAGCATGGGCCTCTGATGCTTAGTGCAAGCTGTTGATCATATAGCTCTCTCCAGCCCCTGTAAAAGTTGCTTTTATTCATCTGTCATTTGGGATGAGGATGCAGCCATGACCCTTGCAAAGGGTAAGAAAATGGCATTATTTTTTCTCCTCTACATTCTTTTGATACAACTTTTGGAATTGACCCCCTAACTTTTTCTGAATAAACCCTGTACATATGACACTAACTGAAAGAATCCAGATTGAAAATAAAATCTGTATTTTATGATTCCATGTGCATGAACTATCAGAACAGGAAAATTCATAAAAGGACAAAGAGAAGGAGGAGAGGAGGAGGAGGAGGATATGGTGGTGATGATGGTGGTGAATAATGGTTTCCTGCAGGGGGGGGGAGCAACTTGGGGAGAGATTTCATCTTACACCTCCAGGTCATACTACATCACTGAGGGAAGTCAGGGAAGGAACTCAGGCAAGAACCATGAAGAAATGCTGCTTACTCTTTTTGCTCTCTGGCTTGCCCCACAACTCATGTGCAGCTAGTTTTGTTATACAGTCCAGACCTTTCTGCCTAGGGATGGCATCACCCACAGTGGACTGTGCCCTTGGACAGCAACTAGCAATCAAGACAATGACCCACAGACATGCCCATAGACCAATATGATCTGGGCAGTTCCTCAACTGAGGGTCCCTCTTCACTCTGGTTCATGTCAGGTTGATTTAAAAATCAACCACTGAAGATGTATGCTGTGGATATTGCTCTGTATAAATAAAATGCTGATTGGCCAGTAGCCAGGCAGGAAGTATAGGTGGGACAAGCAGAGAAGAGAATTCTGGGAACAGGAAGGCTGAGTCAGGAGATGCTGCCAGCCACCACTGTGAGTACCAACATGTAAGATACTGGTAAGCCACGAGCTATATGGCAAGGTATAGATTTATAGAAATGGGTTAATTTAAGATAGAAGAACTAGATAACAAGAAGCTTGCCATGGCCATACAGTTTGTAAGCAATATAAGTCTCTGTGTGTTTACTTGGTTGGGTCTGAGTGGCTGCGGGACTGGCAGGTGAGAGAGATTTGTCTTGACCGTGGGCCAGGCAGGAAAACTCTAGCTACAGATGTATACTTTGAAAGGCTAAATATTATGGTGTGTGAAGTGTGTGTGTGTGTGTGTGTGCGTGTGTGTGTGTGTGTGTGTGTATGACTTTTTTCTTTGGGGAGCAAACATTTCACCATGGAACTGCTTCCTCAACCCTGAATTATGTTTGAGTTTCTAAGAACTGAGAGCATGAGTACTGGGAATTCTCAAAAGAACTGAAAATGGGAACAGGCAAGATAGCTTAGTGTTAAGGGCACTGATGTCAAGCCTGGTGATTTGAGTTGGATTCCCCAGAACCCACATACCGTAAAGAGAACCAACTGCCACAAAGTGGTCCTCTGATCTCTATACACAATAACTAGGTAAATCAAAACAAAACAACAGCAACAAAACCTTGAATATAGGGCTACCATAAGACCCATCTGTGCCACTCTTGGGTCTATACATGAAGAAATCCTGAGCCAGCACAGCACAGAGACACTTGCATTATTTGTAATGGCCAGGGAATGTAAGCAGCCTAGATGTCCACTCACAGATGATAAAGGAAATGTAATACAAAACGGGATTTTCAGTATCCACAAAGAAACCTGAAATCCTGACATTTGTAATTGGAAATCAGTACGTTAGGCAAAATAAGTCAGACACAGGAAGACAAATACTGCAGGTTGTCTTTCCAATGCTAGATTTTATGTGTTTGCATCTCTATGTGTACTTGTAGGTTCTGCAACTAGAAAGGAGATCATAGTAATGGAGGAAAGAGGTCTTACAGGAGGTGGGAAACGAAGAAGTTAATTGAATACAAGCAATGGGAAGGCAGAAGGGGAACTGAGGGAAGAGAAGGAACCAGCTGGAGGAAAGGGCTTGACAAAGTGTGGGGGAATGATGAAGAACAGTATAACGACACATATATGTGGCGATGCTCTAATGAAACCCATTACTTTTTATATTAACCTAAGATAAATAATAAAATAATAAAAAAAATTAGCGTGGACAGAAGTCCTCAGAACACCTCTGTTCACCTGACCATGACCTGAACTGAGACACAGAGAGCAAGAGCCGGCAGCCAGAGGGAGATGCAGTGCCTGTCTCCAGACCTGAGATTAACCCTACCACCTCATGATTGCTGCACAGAAAAGGGAAGACAAAGAATCCTAATTTCCTGACTCACATTCTTCTTCCAATGCTGTGGGACGTTTTGGATGCTGTGAATATGTGTTGCACTGATTGGTTGATAAATAAAACACTGATTGGCCAGTAGCCAGGTAGGGTGTATAGGTGGGACAAGGAGATGGGGAGAAATCTGGGAGAGGAAGGCTGAGTCAGAGAGATGCCAGCCTGCTGACCAGGGAGCAGCATGTAATGGCACACAGGTAAAGCCACGGAACATGTGGTGACATATAGATTAACAGAAATGGACTGAGTTTAAGTGTAAGAGCTAGTCAGTAGTTAGCTTGGCCCATGGCCATGCATTATAATTAATATAAGTCTCTCTGTGCTCATTTGGGTCTGAGCAGCTGTGGGACTGCAGGACTGTGGGAGCCGGGTGGGACCAGAAAAACTTCAGCTACATTCCAACACCTGTATCACAAGCATATGGTCATTCCCACTCTTACTCTATCAGAATGTACTACAGTTACTTATCTTTTTGCTATTAAATCACAGTTTCCTTGCTAAAGGTCAGTATAATGTCTTTCCATATAGGGTCATCAATACATGCTTGTGAAATAGATGACTAAGATGAAATTCATACAAAGCCCGTTCTGGTGGATAGTCAACATTCCTGCTATCAGCAACTTATTGTTTGTATGAAGTCATGCCTTCTGCTACAACCTCCCCAACAGAGATACTGGGTTACTCTCAGCTTTATGTGAGTTTGTTTGTTTAGCTCCTCCAGACCCAAGAATAAGAAGAATAAGAACTAGCCTGTGCTTCCCAGAGATAGAAATACCAAAGAGGAATTCCATCCTTTAATTTGGGGCGGTTAACCAGACCCACGTCCATTTGCTTATAGCTTAAAAACCAGTGCTTGGGGCATGAGACATGATGGAAAGTCAGTCAGGTTTACTGGAGGGCTGGCAACCTAAGAAAGTGGGGAGGGAGATGTTGTCTCACTCAAAAGACCATCTTAGAGGACTTCAGTGTGGGGAATTGCTTTCATAGGGGACAAAAGGGGAGAGGATGATAAGCAGGAAGTGGATGATGATGGAGGTGGAGGCTTCATCATCCAGGGCCTGTCTCCTGTTCTCCATTTTTCCTCTTTCCTCTGACTAGAACATATTGACCTTGACCTCCAGGCATGAGTTCTTGTAGTTCTTTAATTAAACAGCACAGTAACTGATACACTTTGTATTGATGGATAGATTCATAAAACAAGGAGAGGCCTTATACATTCTGGCATTATCTAAAGGTCACCTTAGATTCTGTTAGGTAAACAGTAAAGAAATAAGTAAAGAAATACTACTCAGCAGTTAACATCTCAATCATTTAAGCTGTCTCTTAGGATTTAGGGTGCTTATGGGCGGGGGTTAAGATACAGTTCAGTGGTAAAGCACTTCCTTAGTACACCTAAGAACCTGGATTCACTCTACACAGACAAGAATGAATGAATGCCTGGCCTATGGAGGGAATCAAAAGAACTCTCAAAATGGTGGTCCCTGTTTAGGGCTAGTATGCATGATGAGCTCATGGCATAGTCTTCTGGCGAATATTTTTTAAACAGGAATTTCTAATTGTTTAAGAAATAACAACACTATATTAACTCAAAGGCACACTACGCACACTACACCCCTCACAAGCTACTCATACAAACGCAACCACTTCCTCAGAGGTGACTCTACTCTTTCTGACAGGGGCAAGAGGCATTTGACCTCTGGAAGGGAAGATGCAGGGGAGATCTGATCTTACTAATAAAAGCAGTCACTGGGGTAAGTAAGGGTGGACAATGACTAGAGATAATTATCTATTGTTTGACTCCCTACATGCCTGGGGAGCACTAGATAAGATCTATAAAGATCTTCAGTTGTAAGCCTTCTCTTAGGATTTCTTCACAGAACACTTTGTTTTATAGAGGGCTTAACAAGGGCCACAGAAAATAATGTGCAGTTATTCTTAAACTAACTGATTTGAAAGAGCAAGCACACGGTGAAGTCCAAAGCTACTGCATGTAGAAGCTCACTAAATAGAGCATTAAAAAAAAATCAATAATGAGAACCGATTTCCAGAGCACACTGTGGTCAGAAAAGGTACACAGGAGTTACATTAAGGGAAAATGTCAAATGAAGGCAACCAAAATAAAGCAACCCAAGGTATGCCTATTGTTAGGGCTCAACCCAGGGCAAGTCTCATTCAGTACTTTTCACCCTGCTGCCTACTCTCCTGAACTTCTCCCTCCCAGGAGCTTCAACTGCCCTCCCCCAGCCTGATCTCTGTGTAACTCATTTTGGTCTCTTGGCCAGGCTGCCTCTCTTGGTCAGTGGCTCTTCTCTTGCTCTCCTCTCAAGGTCTGGTTTAGACTGCTGGTCATGTTCAGCCTGGACTCTTCCCTCTGCCTGCTTTCTCTCTTGTGTCTACAATAAAAATCTCCATACTTTAGGAGTAGTCCTGTCATCCTCCTTTTATTTCATTTACTAACGAGCTGACACTTTCTGAGATATCAAATATAAGAGAAAGACTAACCATTATCATCGTCACTAAATTCATGATGATACCTGAGTTAGCAAACCCCACCAAAGTTCCAATGATGTTCTTCACAGAACAAGAAAAAAGCAGCCCTAAAATTCATCTGGAAGCACAAATGGCCTTGAATAGCCAAAGCAACTATAGGCAGGAAGAGCAGTTCTGGAGGTATCACAACAAATTACATTATAGAGTTACAAAGCCAGCATGTCTTAAGAACAGACACATAGACCAGCGGACTAGAACAGAGGACCTAATCACCTAATTTTAGACAAAGATTCCAAAAACGTACATTAGGAAAAAAGCACTTCTTCAATCAATGGTGGTGGGAAAACCGGATGACCATGTGTAGAAGAAACTAGATCCCTCTTTCACTTTGTACAAAATAAAGCAGGTCAAAATGAATGAAAGATTTTGATGGAAGACCTGACACCCGGGAGCTGCTAGAAGAGAACACAGGCAAAACACTGCAAGATACAGATACTGGCAAGACTTCCTGAAAATGACCCCAGTAGGTCAGGAAATAATTCCAAGAGGAGACAAATGGGATTGTGTGGAATTAAAGTTTCTGAACAGGAAAGGAAACCAGCAGTGGTGTGAAGAGATGGTCTGCAGGATGGACATAAAGCCTATGTCAACTGTACATGTCATGAGGGATTAATATCCAGAAGGTATTGCAAAAATTAAACATATAACAATCAACTCACACAATCGAGGGGCAGATGAACCAAGTAGATGGTTCTCAAAAGAGAAATGCAAATGGCTAATAAATATATGAAAAACATATTCACCATTGTTAACTATCAAGAGAACAAAAATTAAATTACATCGAGGTTCCATTTCAGCCCAGTCAGGAGTATTATCAAGAAACAAAGCAACGACAAATGCTAGCTGGGAGGCAATGGGGAAAAGGAACCTGTATGCATTGCTGGTGGGAATGTAAACTAGTGCAGCCATTATAGAAATCAATATAGGACAGTGATTCTCAACCTGGGGGTCAAATGACCCTTGCTCAGGGGTCGCCTAAGACCATCAGAAAACAAATATTTACATTACAATTCATAACAATAGGAAAATTAGTTATGAAGTAGCAACAAAAATAATTTTATGGTTGGGGGTCATCACAATAAGAGGAACTGTATTAAAGGCCACAGCATTAGGAATGTTGGGAACCACTGATATAGAGGTTCCTTATAAAGCTAAAAACAGACCTACCATATGATCCAGCTAAGCCATTCCTGGCTAAGTGGAAGGAATATGTCAGCAAACTACATAGATACTTGTAAATCTGTATTTATTGCTGCATTATTCATGACAGCCAAGATACAGCCTAAATACCCATTAACAAATGAATAGATAAAGCAAATGTGGTTTATATACACAGTGGAGTTTGATTAAGTTGTAAAGAAGGAAATAATGCCATTGGCAGGCAAATGGATGAAACTGGAAATCATGTTAAGCAAAATAAACCAAATTTAGAAAGACAAATATCTCATGTCTTCTCTCATGTGCAGACTCTAAACAGCATTCTAAGAAACATGAAGGACACAGAACCACGACTGTCTTCTTTCTCATTCATATTCTCTGTATTAGTCAACCACTTGTAGCAAAAAAAAAAAAAAAAAAAAAAGATATACATGCAGGAAAGGAAAGACAGGCAATTCCTAGCTCCTTTCTAGTCTTTAATCACCAGTAAGCTGAAGGTAGAGTATTGGCAGAGCCTGTAAATGCTGAGACAAGACATAGAGATGATCAACTTAGATGTAAGAACAAATGCTGAGACAAGACATATGGATGATCAACTTAGATGTAAGAACAAATGCGCAGGCACGGGTTGGGGGTGGTATGTTGACTGCAGTTTCAGAGTCTCCACATTGTAAGCTCATGTTCTGGTATTTTTTCTTTAAACCTTGGCAATGCATTACAGCACATGAATCTGATCTCATTATATCACAAGTTAAAAAAAAAGTACCCACAACCAAAAGCAAGCGAAGGTGGGGAGTTGCTTTCCTATTGTTTTACTTCTCAGAAAAAAAAAAATGATTGACTAGGAATATTCCTCTGTGGTAGAGTACTTGGCAAGCATGTGCAAATTTCAGTTTCACCTCTTATCACTACAAAATCCATTAATTCAATCACTAATTGATTCAAATTTATTTTTGTTTAAAAAAGTAAGACTAGAAGCAATTGCTCTCTGTAGAAAATTTGGAAAACTAGATAAATATTAAATGGGAGCTTTACAAAGCGATATCCTTCTGGCATCAACATTCCCCTCTGAAAGAAGGCAGGCTGGCGTGGCAAAACATGGACTGCAAACGATGTGCTAGTGTACTTTTAAATATCTCATTTTATCTTAGGTGAATGGGTGTTTCCGCTTGCATGTATGTCTGTATACCTTAGGCACGTGGTGTCTGCAGAAGTTGTCTGGTGCCCTGGGACTGGAGTTACAGATGGTGTAACCACTGTGTGGATCCCGGGAATAGAACCCAAGTCCTCTGGAAGAGCGGCCAGTGCTCTTAACTGCTGAACCATGTCTCTAGCCCCTGCTAATAATATAAGGTTTTTTTAAAGTTAGTATGATAACGAATAGCAAATAAAACATACCACGAGAAGCTGAGAAAAAAGGTGGAAATGAAAGGAAAACATTTGGTATTTGTTCTTTCATTTGGCTGTTGCTAGGGAGCAAACTGAGGGTCTTGGGTGTGTCAGAAAGCACCGCACGACGACGACGGAGCCACAGCCCAGACCCTATTTAGTTGACTTTTTACCCTGCTGTTTGAGTAAGAGGTCCCTTTCAGTTTGCACTGGGCCTAACATATGGCTGGCCCTCCCGCCATCTTTGTTTCTTCCCCAATCTGGCTTCATTCTTAGCTTTCTGGGGATATTTGTTTCTTCTCAAATAAATTGGAGCTCCCTCACAGTTGCCACACTTATCAGAAACTAACATTCTCGAGCTGGTTTTTACAGCCCCAAGAGAAAGAATCTGATTGGCTCCATTTGTGACACGTGATCTAGGTCACTCTCACAATGCGCAAGCATGGCTTCCGCACCAGACCTGTAGTTAGAAGGCCTGCCTGGTGGGCAGATCCCTCAGGGGTTGTTTGACCCCTTCAAAGTAATCCAGAATGGTTGGGGTGAGAGGGTCCTAGTTCTTGGTGGACCACGCCATTGAAAGTTCTGGGATGGCTGGAGAGAACTGTGCCTCTTTTTCCAGCCCCCAAGCGCTAGCTCACTTAAGCAGAAATTATCATCATCAACAACAGCCCCAAGAACTGGTGGAATGAGTGTGAGTCATGAATCACATTTGGGACCTAGACAGAGCACCATAGCATCTACTCTAGTTTGTGTTTAGAAATGATTTTTAAAGTGGGGTTCTCTGCACAGGGACTGAAGGGTCCCAGGAATAAGGTGGAAGACACACTGTTCCGGTAGTTACGAGGGGGCATTCTGGGTACCTGATGCCTTTGAGCCTGAAATCTTGGCCCGTGGCTTCCTGAAATCATTGCAAGTGATGGGTGTCATTAAACGCCAATAAAAAGTTTAAAACAGGTTCTGCTGCTCCAGGGGGCCTAGAGCTCCCTGTGATGATGCTGGGGCACTCACTAGGGACTCAGAACTGCATGGCCACACTGGGAAGGACAGATACAGGACAGACGGAAGACTCTCCCTAGTCCTTTGCATCTTCCTAGTGGGCTAGGACAGGCATGAGGAAGGCATCGGGATCAGGGTGCTGATGTGGCCTCAGTTCCTTCAGCAGGTTGTTTTCTGAGAAATCCAGCCCAGACTTCTTCAACACCCTTGACAGAATGAACTGTCTTAGAAAAATGGACAAAAACATTTCTGCCAAAGGTTCCTGAGTCCACTTGGATTATAGGTCCAGTCACTTTAAAAAAATGTGTGTATGTATGTATGTATGTATGTATGTATGTATATGTACATACATATATATATATATATATATATATATATATATATATATATTTGAAGGCTTCTGCAGTGGTACGTTTCCATATGGCTTTTTCAAATGTCTTTAATGTTAGTTAACCCTCCCCATACTCTCTTCTCTATCCTGCCCTCCCATATCCCACCCTATTTAACCCTTCCTATTCCACTACTCCCTTTTTCCTCTTCATACCACCTTCCTTCTAACTCCTCCCCCCTTGAAACTACCCCCTCAACATGACCCGGTACTAGTTCCCTGATTTCTATGGATATTCCAATTTAAAACACTTGTGTAAATATTCAAAGCTGGCATCCTTACATGAGAGAGAACACGCAGAGTTTGATTTGCTGGATCTAGGTTACCTCACGCAGAATGATTGTTTCCATATCTTCCATTCACCTGTGAATTTCTTTCTTTTTTTTTGCATCTAGATAATATTCCATTGTGTGTATATGCCAGTTTTTCATCATCCCTTCATCAGTTGATGAACATCTGGGCTGTTTCCATTTTATGACATTGTGAATATAGCAGCAATGAACATGGATGAACAAGTATATCTGTAGAAGAATGTAGAGTCCTTTGGGAATCTGCACAGGAGTGGTATAACTGGATCATGTGGTACATCTGTTTCTAGTTTTGGGGAGGAACCTGTACAAGGATTTCCATTGTGACTGAACCACTCTGCACTTCCACCAGCACTGAATAAGTAAGTGTTCCCCTTTCTCCACACCCATTCTAGCATGTTGTGCGATATTTGTACACTGAAGGTGTAATAAAAAGCTGAACAACCAATAGCTGGGCAGGAGGTATAGGTGGGACTTCTAGGCAGAGAGAGAAAGGAGGAGGAGGAGGAAGA
This sequence comes from Peromyscus melanophrys, assembly GCA_902168415.1. Classification (NCBI taxonomy): domain Eukaryota; kingdom Metazoa; phylum Chordata; class Mammalia; order Rodentia; family Cricetidae; genus Peromyscus; species Peromyscus melanophrys. The sequence continues at coordinate 1,134 of CABHPR010139192.1, read as the reverse complement.
CTCTAGGGAGAGAGATGTGAGGAGACACAGAGGAAGCAGAATGGACAACATGTGACAGAAGGCAGATTAATAGAAATAGGTTAATTTAAGTTAAAAGAGCTAGTTAAAAACAAGCCTAAGCTAAGGCCAAACTTTCATAATAAGTCTTTGTGTCATTATTTGTGAGCTGGTGGCCCAAAGAAAAATCTGTCTACACCAGCATTTTTTTTTAAAGTCTTAGCTGTTCTGGCTGAGGTATGATGAAATCTTAAAGTCATTTTAATGTGCATTTCCATGATCACTTCTGCCCATTTTTTGAAGCTTCAGAAGTTCAGGAGCTAATGGCTTCTGTAGACTTTTGAAGCTCAAAGGTGAGAGGAGCAAAAGAGGGAAAGGTCAAAGGGCACAGAATGATCAAAAGGCACCAAAGGACTGTTTTTACTTGTTTATAAATTATATGACTAGAAGTAAAGCAATTATCTGCTCCAGCTTTTCCTGGTTGTCCAGAAGTACATCATGCTTAGAAATTAATCACTCTTTACTCTCTCATAACTTTCTCTACCTTGTCTATTAGTAATCCTATAAACATCTGCAGAGGCATTTCTGTCTAAAAGGTAACATGTAAGAAGATAATTTTAAATAAAACATTGTCTCTAGTTGGGTGTGATGATGTATGTTTAATTCTAGTACTCAGGCTGGGAGATTTTAAGTTCAAGACTAGCTAGAACTCATTGTGAGAAAACATTATCCCTGATCTAAATGGACATAGGCTCTGAATGGAAACTGACACATACCTATAGTCAACTTTTCTTTGGGCCACCAGCTCACAAAAAATGACACAGAGACTTAATGTTAATCATGAAAGCTCAGCCTTAGCTTAGGCTTGTTCCTAACTAGTTCTTATAACTTAAATTAACCCATTTTTTAATCTCCATTCTTTTATATGACTTGTTACCTCACCTCTGTACTACCCATTCTGCTTCTTCTGTGTCTGGTTCATGATTCCACATTTCTTCTTCCCAGAGTTCTCTCTCTGCTGGGAAGTCCTGTCTGTATTCTCCTGCCTAGCTATTGGCCATTCATCTTTTTATTACACCAATTACAGCAGCACATCTTCACACAGTGTACAAATATCCCACAACATTTCCCCCTTTT